>PVIR01029012.1:0-21469 GCA_004026965.1 Petromus typicus | reverse complement strand
TATTATGGAGGAAAAAACAGTTCAAGGGTGGAATTGTCTATGTCTAGTCTAGTAAGTAATAGAACAGATCTCAGAACCCACCTTGCTCAGGGAGCCTAAATAATATCTCTAACATTTCATCACTGTGGCTCCACACCTGTAATCGTGCTGGATTACTCTGGGATATGACTCTATCTGGGCTTTCCCAATTATAAGGCAGGAAGGTTGGAAGAAAATTACTGTGAAAGCAGTAGGTTTGTAATAATGGGATCAGTAGAAATTGTTTTTTCAATCCTGGGGATTGCCAGAGCCTTTGCCTTGAACTATATCCCCAGCACTTTTTATCTTTTGAGCGAGGCTCTCACTAAACGGCTAACTTGCCCAAGCCGAGTTTGACTTGTGACCATTCTGGCTTCCACCTCAACCCCCAAGAGTGTTAGGATTACATACGTTCCCTGCTTCATGTGATAGAGTGTATTTTTAATCACATTTTAAATCCTCTCAGTCTATAATCAAGAACATGTTCAAATGGGATAGGGGACAACAGAGGGGCGAGGAAGGAGAGAATGCAGGGAAAGGGTGTTAAAAAAGATAGTGAAAGAAACAGATGGAAACAAAGCTTTTGTAGATGGGAAGAGAATGAAGGTTGTTGGGAGGGGAGGTGAATGGGAAAAAGGAATTGAAGTATAGAATATACAGGTAAAAATTCATTATGATAAAATATGATCAATATACATGGGAAATATTTACTAAAATAAAAACAAAAACAAGACAAACAATTTATATCAATTTTTGGATAAATTACTATCAGGATAGATAGGATAAAAGAAAAAATATGACTTTAAGAATTGTAATAATAAATGTAGTCTTATCATTTTGTTGTAGCTTCTCATATAAAATATTATTGTCCTTTTAGGAAAACCTATTAAAAAAAACCAATTCTCCTTATGACAAATGTTAGTTATTTTTTTAAATGAGGAGTGCTGTTTAAATATAATGAAACATACAATAATGGTAAAAAGATTGCTAATAATAAAATTTGGTGCTCCTTCATGAATATGAATTTTAAATAAAAATGTAAAATAGAAGACAAAAAAATTGTTTTATAAATTATTAAAGCACTCCCCGATACATAGAAATTACTAATACATTAACCAGCAGCTTCAAATATTAACTAAAAAGTGGAGAGAAAAATATAACATTTATGAAGGCATTACTGACTTGAGCACAGCATGTGTAACTGGTGGAAAACAAATTATAAATCTAAAAAACTCTTTGGAAAGTAAACAAAAATGCTCAAAGATTAAAAAGCCATGGCAAAATAATTAGAGCACGTGAAAATGATACTTTCAACTATTCAGAGACAATTCTGTGTTGTGCAAATTTTATCAGATGTGAAAAATCTCTGAGTAAAAACAGCCACTTTTCATCGCTGGTGGCTCGGAACGTGTTGGGTGGTTTTGTCCTTTGTCTACGCCGTGTGCGCCATATTCCCTGGAGCCGTGGGTAACGACAGCCCTTCTGTGGGAGCAGGCGTCACGGTCAGGATCTCTTCTCTTTCCAACTGGATTGGAATTATCCCTCTCAAGTTTTATGCCCAATAGTCTACTCTTTTTTATTTTTATCTACCTAAACTTCCTTTCAAAGTATCACAGTGGCATTCTAATCTTATTAGCTAGGCACTTCTGCCCACCCTGACTGGTTAGGATTTGTGGCCGAAATAGACCAAGTCTAGAAGCTCTACACTCAACCTCATTTCCATTCAACTGAGCCTACTGAGCAAACTCCTGCCTTTTCCTGTGTGCACTTTTCCTTAAGAAGTCTTAGGCTTCTTCATCTTCTCACGAATAATAAATACCTGTTTGCAGTCCAGGAACCATAGTGAGTTAATTGATACCCAAACATATTCCATTTGCAAGCCATGATTTTCCTCTAGTTACTCCCAACCACATGCGACTTTTATAATTCTTGTTAATAAAACTGTTTTAAAAATTGTTATTATTTTTACTGCTCAGTATTTCAACATGTATATTTTTGAAAGAAAATTTAATTTATATAATTTAAGATTCATGGATTAAAATAAAGGAAATTGAGAGATGTGATGATAGTATATTTCTAGATAAAACAGTTTAGAGGTGTAAGATTCGGTGAATAATGTCCCAATGTAGCTCTACTTTTTCCTTTTGGGTCTAAGAAAAAAAAAAACTCACAGATTTTCCCATTGTTAGTATGGCTGCATAAAAGTGTACTGGAATAGTTCTTGAAAAAATTATTAGAGAGTGTGGAGTTGGGGGGAAAGAAGAGCTCCTGTCCTCCCTTGAGAGGGAGAATGCATAAATAGCATCTAATATGCCTGCGAGGGAAATAGAATTGATGGATGTTGAATGACAATTACAGTCTATTCTTTTGATTTAAGTAATTCATGAGTCAATGGCAGTCTGCTAATTAGGTAATTAAAATAAGTAAAGGAATGAATAATCCATTAATTTGTAAAACATAATTCCAACAGTTATTAAGAACCTTAAAACAGGCACTGCATTTCCAGCAAACATTGCAGTGAGCACACGAGCTGATTCATAGAAATTCTTGGGTAGTATATTGTCACATTTTAGGAAAGTTATTTAAATAAATAAATGGACATGGACCATGGAAGTAAATGCCTCCTGCTCCAGGTTTTTTGAACTCAGTCAAAGCTCTCAATAAACCAAATAAGATTATGCATTTATTCTGTAAGCAAGCATAAGTGCAATTAGATTAAAACATCTGTGACTCATTAGACTATGTTATTATAGAACCTCAAAAATGATATGGAGGCTATGTTATATCCACTGCTTTTGTTGTTGCCTCTTATGTAGTTTACTTAGTTACTCCTCTCTGACTGTGGTGACCATGGTTTGTAGTACATTTTTGGGTGAATGCCTGCTAGTTAAGATTAGTAGCTTTACAATGTAAATTTGAGTAGATATATAAACTAGCTTGTTCAATTTTACTTGGCAAGGAAGAAATACATTACATGAAAATTGTTAATTGTATTTCTGTATAGAATACTATATAATTTTATTTAGTATATGTCTTACTGAAGCAAGTGCATATAATTTTATTAATTCAAATTAATCTTGGTTGATAAGGGTGGGTGACTATTATTAGTAAAGCCAGAAATCCAAGTGTTTCCCGGTTGCTTTTTACTGTACATGCTGCAGAAGGAATTAGCTGTCTACTTCTAAGTAGGAGCACTCCATTCAGTACACGTGGAAGTGTCCTTAAGAGCAGCAGGCTTTCCCAGCAGTTAGAAGTGGAAGAGTGATGGATTTTATTTTTCTGTAGCTTTCACGTGGTATAATGTTTTGCATGCAAATTTCCAACCACCTTGATGGCAATTATTAAAGGGCACGCTTGTGTTACAGGTCAGGTTAAATTATACTACAGTGAGAAAAACACACACATTTCACAAGTTTCTCTCTCATTTAGCTTCATAGCTGTGAGGTTTGGTGAGGGAGGCGGCACAGTGGTCTGCATCTGGGCCTGGGCGGATGGAGCAGACGTGATCTGGAACACTGTTGGTCGCTAAGGCAGAGGAAGGAGAAGGTCACGCGTTGAGCGCTGCCTCCTCCTCCTCTTCTTTCTTCTCCCTCCTCCCTCTTCCTTTTCTAGGTCTTTCTCCTTCACTTTCTCCCTGGCCTCCTCCTTCATGGAAGTACTGAGGATTAAACCCAGGACTTTCACACTGAGCCACTTCACTGTACATCTCCTGCTGTTTAAAAAATCTTTTTTTTTTTAAATCCTCTTACCTTGGTTCTTCTCTATATCTTCTATTTATTTGCAGAAACATACTATCTTAAAATCTATTTCAAAAGTGTTAATGATTTCTCATCCAGGCATTAATGGCAATCACCTTAAAACCTTTGTTAGATAACATCAGGGCTTCTTGGCTTAGGTAATGGCTAATTGTCTTTTTAAAAATATGAGTTTTGGTGTTTTTTTAATATGTTCAATAATTTCATATTATATCCTGGATAATTCAAATATGGCGTTAGAAAGCTTGTGTCTGTATCTCAACACTCATGACTTATAGTTCTCTGAAAATAGTTCAATTCCCTGAAAATGAAGTACGCAAATAATATCTAAGCCAGTTAGCTTTGGAACGATCTAGGCCTTTCCTAAATAAGGAAACGCCATCATTGCTAGTTCTGTTGTTTAATGGCTTAGTCACATTATAAACTATGTTAGATTTTCAGCTTTTGTGACAAGATTCTCAAGGTGTCAGAAGACACAAAATCTAGATATAGGGGATTTAAGCAGGAAAAAGAAACCACATCGTGTGGTACAGAGCAAAAGGCTGAGGGAGTAAGGGGTGGCTTCCTAGTGGCTGGGTCAGGGCGTTAGACTACCTCACCTCACGAGGCCTAAGTGGCCTGGACTTTCCGCGAGGCCTCTTCTCATCACCCTGGCCAGGAAGACGGCCAGCGCGGCCAGCTCCGCGCCTTCCTCCACTCGAGGACAGTGGGAGGTTTTTCTCCCAGCAGCAGTTTCTTGGGACCTATAAGGGGATTATGTGTTTTGTGTAGAAGAGTAGAAACTTTGACTGACTGTCAGCCTCAGGAAGCTACGAGGGATGCATCATGCTCAGATCCCTGGAGGAGTCTGAGAGGGAGCTCGTGCCCAGGACAGGGGCTGGGCTAAACCCTCTGAGGCCCGCTAGCGTCTTCTGCAGGCTCTGTGTGTTGTTAACCCAATCTCAGGGTGGCCATATGGCTGGGCCCTAAGAAACATGGCAGTTCCTAGAATGTCCCAGGCTGCGGAGCCCCTGTAGTCCTTCTTCACCCCGAGCTGGCCCTCCCGCTGCCCCTCACCTCACCTTCCGGTCTCCTTAGCGCTCTGCACACCCGTGGTCTTGGGCTCTCCCAGCCTTTCATGTGTGAAGTGGAGCTGTCTTATGTGTCTGAGCACAGAGGCTGGCAGGGAGCACACGGTTGGTAGGTATCACTGACTGAAGTATGTGCTCATTGATTAATTATTCACTGTCTCTATTTTAACCTATACATTTCTTAAAAGTGTATTTACATTCGGACAGCCTCATTAGACATTATATCCATAACTTGTCCATGTATGGTAAGTAGCTGCTTAAAAATAGGTTTTCCTCTTAAAAATATATTGTGTGATTTACAGAGAGAAGATTTAATCATAAACATAGGTTTTGCAATAGTGAGCCCTCCACTTTCAAATATACTACAAAAAGGAAAAAATTGTGAGCCAGAGGGAAAAGCAGCCAGAGAAAGGGAAATAAAAGATGGAGAGAGAAGAAAGAGGAAGATAAGACAGGAGGTAAACGATCTAAATAACTAAACTAAAGAAAGACCCAACTGAAATAGGATTCTTTGAAAACTCAATTTTCAGTATGGTTGTATACATTTTCTAATGCTGTTTACTTGAAAGTAAAACTGAAATGAAATTATCTCAGCAATGACAAACGGGGACCATAAATTATCCCCATTTCCAATAGCCAGAACTTTATCCTAGTGTCTGAAAATGATTTGTATGCTGCTTGGCAAGCAGGCCCCACTGGGTACAATTATGTGATTGTTTATTGAATAATTGCTCTCCTTGTCATATGTTTGATTGAATATTTACCCGCTCTCTGAGATATTTTCACTGAGTGGTTGTCTGCCATGGGTAATACCCTCACTCAGTAATTGCTTGTTCTGAGTAATATTTTCACTGAATCATTTCCCATTCAGTGTGTTTTGTCGAAGGACTTTCTTACTCTGAGTCATATCACTTTAAGTTTGATGAGACTCACTTGCTGGATTCCATATTCTCCTGTATTACTTGGAAACCAGGATGAATCTGCCTGAGACCTTGCCCTGTACCTTTACGGGACTGTTGAGAGACTGTATCAGCACTTTCTATTTTTCTGAGGTGTTTTCTAGCAGTGTGGAACTTGGGGTCAGAATGCTACATTCAAATTCAAAGAAAATGGAAGTCTTGCTCTTATGGAAAAATAGTACGAAAAATGAGGAAAAGTAACCTAGTAAAGTCAAGTAACCTAGATGGGATATTCATGAGATGTCACATGGATTAGCTAATCCATGTCGCCAAGACTCATCTGCAGGTTTCCGGGGTCAGTTTTAAAGACTGTGCTACTGACCAATTTAATTGAACAGCAGAGTTTGATGGATTATAAATGGTTACATAAATTACAATGGCATAATGTGCTAAATGTTATCAATCAAGTACAGAGATAATGAAGAAAGGAAATGATTTAGGGGCCTAATAACTCATTCCTGTCAATCACTGTGCATGCTATGGAAATCTCTGATTGTACTTCCCATGTTTGAAGGTTTTCAGAGATTGGCATGAAGGAAAGTATACTTCCAGATCTCCTATTTATAACTAAAATTTAGAAATTGACGGGTTAAGAGATGATTACTTTAAAATATCCAGGTTGCTTTTAAAATAAAAAACAAATCTGAAAAATTACCCTTTAAAAAGTAACTCTTTTTTTCCCCTTCCTGAGAAGCGAGAGGTACTGCGTGTACAGGTGCAAATTCCATCTGATGAGCACTATCATTTCCCATTAATGTTATTGTATAAAACAAAAGTGACTCTTGTTCCTCTTAGGTAAAACACAGTGTACTAGAAGTAGGAATTTCTCCTTCAGAAGTTCAGACTTTTTGGTTTGACACATCAAATGCACGGTAGCCCATTGTGGTACAATAATAATGGACAAAGACCCTGTTCTCTAGTTCACACTGTCGTGACTTCCGGATTACTGTCTCCTTTGGGAAATTTCATTTTCAGTTTCTTGGATGTTCTTGATAGAGTTTGGTTCTTGAGGGAATCACAACTCTTTTGAGGCCCGACTTCCCCTTGCATAGCTCCAGAGCCCAGCAAGCTTGGCCAGTGAAATTCCCAGCATCAAGTCAAGTTCTGTGCACATTTTCACTTGGATGTAAGCCTTGCAGACGTAGTGTGTGGGATTCTGAAGGTTATAGAGTAAATGTTTCCCTCTCAGATAAAAATGAAGTTGCTACTTCATGCTCTAAATTATTTAATCATACTCTGGGGGAGTAGAGAGAGATTCCTTGAGGGTTATTCTGCCACAGGACAGAAATTTAATAGGGGAATAAAATTTTTCAAAGAAAGGACATAAGAAAGGCCTCTTTTCTGATTTGAACTTGATCTGAATGCATCAAATTTTGATACAGAATTGTTCGCTAGAATTTTAATGAAATTTTTGACAACGTCTATTCGCACTTCATTGTGCTCCTTAGTAACCCATTTTATTTGTCCCTTCTCCTCTGGATAGATTGTGACCTCATCAGTGGCATAAATGGTGGTGTTTCCTAACAGAGTGGGATGCAGTGTGGGTATCTGTAGGAATGGGGGAGAGCTGCAAACAGTCCAAAAGCAGAGGGGTCCTTGGCATGTTCCAGGCAGAGCTAAGAGGCCAGTGGATGGGGCGGAGTGAATGTCGTGGGATGAGCATGGAGGGAAAAGGGAGCCCCGCTCATGTCGGGCCATGCTGGGCTTGGCAACAGGAGTAATGCGAGGATCCGTCGAAAGTTTTGAGACATAATCTGGCTGACATCTGAGAAGGATTGCTTGGGTCGTGTTGAGAACGGCCTGTAAAGAGGAAACGGCTGGGGTGACAGGGAAGGAGCTCTACGGGGAACCTCCTGAGTGGATATGTTCAGATTCTAAACCGTGACTTGAACAGGTGGTTGTAAAGGGAGGTGTAGAGTTCATGGAAGCCATCTTGGCTGTGGATCCAAATTTGGGAGTTATTGGCATATATTTGGAATTTAAAGCTATGAGAGGAGATCATCCAGCGAGTAAAAGTAAGCGAAGCACTGCAGAGCTGACTTTTTGGGAACTCCGTGTTTTTTGTTCATTTGTTTGTTTTTGTTTTTTAAAGAGAAGCTCTGTACAAAAGTAGCCATTGCAACGGCATTAATGCAAATCTGTGAATAATGTTAATGTCTAATAACAAGGAATTTCTTATATTGATGGAATTATCTCTATTTATTGAAAATAATTTTGTAGACAGTGGATATAATTATAATAAATTATTAAGTAAAAGAAATTACAACTATATATAATGTAAAAATGAGCATGAAAAGGAAGTGTATAAAATTAAAATAATTTTGTTAATGTTTAGTTTTTGATACTGAGTAGTTTTTAGCTTGTATAGTCTATAATGTACAAAATTCCCTATGAGGGCCCTGGGATTTAGATCAGTGGTTCTGGTGCCTGTCCCGCAAGTCCAAGGGCGGGGTTTGATTGCCAGTAATCACAAACAACAATACTGGGCATGGAGACTCACACCCACCAGCAATCAGTACTACCTACCGCAGTGCTGGGCGTGGTGGCTCACACCTGTCATCCCAGCATTCAGGAGGCAGAGGCAGGAGGATTGCTGTAAGTTTGAGGCCAAGCTCTGGGCCAGCCTGAACTACAAAGTGAGACCCTGTCTTAAAAAAAAAAAAAAAAAAAATTCCCTGTGTGATAGCAGTGACTTGCTGTTTTTTCTTTAGAAGTAACACTATAGAAAATACACTGAAAAGAATTAAGTGAAATATTTTAAACTCATATTTCTTTTGAATCATCTTCATTTTAAAGGATTTAAAAACACAGTAAATACAAAACATTTATGCTAGAGTTATTTATATGAAGCAAGGGAGAGGATGGTAGGTCAACAGTCTAATAGACACCTGGAGTTGGGACAGTGCCTTTGTATCACTGCCCCAAGGATCCGCCTGTGAACTAGACTTGTGTACCCATGCCGTGCTGAGGATACCCGGACACCAGATCAGGCTGGTAGAGGTGTTCTGGTTGTCACAGCCGAGGCTGCGGAGTGCTGCCTGACCCAGAGTGGACCTCTCAGTTCTTGGCGGCCTCACTAGAACAGCAAGCAGACTGGAAAACTTAGGTCATCTGAGTCAGGACAGAGACGAAGTCTTTGTTATTTTACTTTCAGTTGATGACTGATTTTCAGATACTATGAAGTGTGAAAATGATTTAGCTTTACTGAAAACTTTTAGAAATGCTTGGAAGTAATAAAGAAACTAAAAGATCTTTTTCAGAAAATGTTACATACCAAGTTGCTTTCTGTTTGGAGGCTATTATTTCCTAGTATTTATGCTCTTTCTACACTCTTAAAATTTATAATTTAGGGTTTTTCAGTATATAAACATAAAACTAAAGTAGGTAAATTGAAAAATATATTAATAAGGACAATCTATTTATAGATATTATATATTTAATATAATATATAAGAAATATAATAGAAATATAATAAATATATTAAATATGTATTTTAAAAATAGAATTATATTTATTAAGTTACAATTTAGCAACTGTAGAACAATTAGTCTCTCTCAGATTAAAGTTCAACTTTGTTCATTTCAGTTACACATAAATTATTTCAAAAAACTAGGATGCTTTTTTTTTTGGAGACAGGGTCTCGCTTTGTAGTTCAGACTGGCCCTGAGCTTGGCCTCAAACTCACAGCAATCCTCCTGCCTCTTCCTCCTAAATGCTAGGATGACAGGCATGAACCACCATGAGCAGCACTGTGGTATGCGGTTCTGATTGCTGGTGGGTGTGTCTCCATGCCCAGTATTGTATGTGGTTACCAGGGATCGATCCCAGGCCCTTGCACTTGCAAGGCAGGTATCAGAACCACTGAGCTAATTAGACTTACTTTGTAATTATTGCTTACACAGTGATAAATACTACAATCCCTAAAATGAAAAATGGGCTCTCACTGCTTCTGGATCAGTGTAGAAGAGGAAGTCTTGGGCAATGGTTTCTCACATCTTCAGAAACATCCTGAGCCAATCATGGAAAGTTAATGATAGTAGCAGTCTTGGTGAATGGCTGTGTGATTCTCCCGTTGCACATCCCTGTGAGCCTGTGGGCCCTGCGGGACACAGGCCTTCAAGAAGCCCGTTGACTAGTGGGAGTTTCATCCTCCAGAATGAAGTTTTGATCAACTTTCTTTTTTAAAAATTTGAGGAATGAAAGAGAATGCTTTGATATACATAGTGAAATGATTACCATAACCAACCAAAGAACACATTCATTGACTCACCTTTGTGAGTGACTTGTGTGTGTGTGTGCATGTGCATGCATGTTTGTGTACGTTCAGAACACCTAAATGTATTCATACCAAGTTTCATCTATAAAATATCACTTTCTAGGCCCCCTATTCAGATAAGCACTTTTTACTTCAGGAATAGTATTTAAATTCATGTTTATAATGTCTGTATTTGGGAGGAACTATCAGCTCAGTTTACAGATGAAAATCCAGAATCATCAGGTGATTAATTTCTTGCCCAAGTTTAAAAGGTTTCACTTTCTGCTTCACAGGTTCCATTCAAAACTGTCTGCTTTCTACATATAGGACGAGATTTCCAATTAGGCTTCACATCCTCACCTCTCTGTGCTGACAAGCCAAGGCATTTGGGTTTTTAAGCTAATTTTAAAAATTGATTGTGGGCCAGGGATTTGCTTTGTGGTTTCGGCACCTGTCTTGCAAGCACAAGGGCTTGGGTTCTCCATGTAACCACATACAACAATATTGCACGTGGAGACTCACGCCCAGCAGCAATCAGTACCCCATACCACAGTGCTGGGCGTGGTGGCTCACACCTGTAATCCCAGCACTCGGGAGGCAGAGGCAGGAGGACTGCTGTGAGTTTAAGGCTGAGCTTAGGGCCAGCCTCAACTACAAAGCAAGATCCTGTCTCAAAAAATAATAATAAATTAATTAATTAATAATTGCTTACATGCCCCATGATGAATGCCTTTTGGCCGTCTTTTTCTTGAGTGAGTTTGGCTCAGCTAAGTGCTGGCTGGCTTTGGGAAAGTTCCCCAGGCTCTTGTCTTCAGGCAAAAAGATGATTATACCGTTTGACAAATGTGATATCTGAACTTAGCATCGGCAGAAACAGGCTTTCACAGCAGTGGGGCGATTTAAATATTATGTAGGTGTTCTTGTGGGTTGTAAGGACTTTATTATCAGCACCAAAATACTAATTTACATAGATACCATGTAGCGGAATAAAGCATACAGAGAAGGCTAAAAAATGGAAGTTTTTTCATTGCTAACAAATCAAATGTAATGAGGAAAAATAGAAGAAATGAAAATGGAAATTACTTCCCCTGCAGTGAGCTACAAAATTGAAAGTTTGCTCTCTCTTTCTCTCTCTTATTTCTTTTCCCAACTTAATTTTATAGCAGGTTTGCTCTGTGTTAAGAAAATACTCTCACCTCTCATGTAATGTTGTCCATTGAAATCATGATTAGAACCCAGAATATTTTCTTTTATCATCGTGGTGCAAAGAGAAACTAAAAAGCAGATCTTGCATATTTAGTATTGTTCTTTTGTCATTTTTGTATGTTTCTTTGTATCAAGTAAAATATGTTCAGTTATAAATGATAAAAATGAATACAAAGTAATTTAAATTATATGGAAATGGGGCAGTCCTCAGGTCTGGTTTGACAGGGGCTCTGGGCCCATTTCTCTGCTGTAGATTGTTGAATACTTTCTCCACGTGTAGGCTTTACCTTCAGGCAGGATTTCCTCTTGGCATTCAAATGGCCGTGTCTTGCACATACTGATCAGTCAAAAGCAAGAAATAAATTATTTTGGCTTCCAAACATAGGACAAGTTTCTGTATTTCTCTTTTAGTTTACCGAGTGTAATGAATTATGCTAATTAACCTAAACCTAGATAAAGTTCCATCTTTGGTCCTGTCTGTGGCAGACAGCATACATTTATATCTGGAAAGAGAGAGAGAGAGAGGGGGAGGGAGGGAGAGAGAGAGGAGAGAAGAGAGAAGAGAGAGAGCACTTCAAAAGCTGTTATACCTATGGGGGACTAGTCAGTTTTTTATTATTATCATAAAATGCCCAAGGCAGGCTCTTTATGAAGAAAAAGAGGTTTAATTTAAGTCATTGTTGTGGAAGAGAAAGTCCAAACAGCCTAGAGCTGATTCTTATGAGCACCATACAGTGGATAGCAAAGGGCTGGAGGGAAGAAGGGTCCCATCTTGGAACAGGGAACCAGAGCGAAACTCAGGGTCAGGCTCTGAATTTTGTGGCAACTGTTGCAAGAAATCACTGCAGGAGAAAGGACTGCATTCCCAGGGCTGTTTTCCAATGATTCAAGGACTTCTATTGGGCCCCACTTCTAAAGATTCCCCACCACCAGCCCCTGACACCAGCCTGGGCCCAAGCCTCCAGCCTGGGAACTTTAGGGGGACAAACAAGACCCAAAGAACACATAGAAAAGACTTCCTAAAACTATCATGTGATATTTAGTGAGAAGATGAGGGCAAAAATGTTTCTCCTATAATTAATCTATTTCTTCTCTATGTACTCTAGGTTCCATAAGTCATCTTAGTACTTAAATAAGTATTTTCATGAGGCATTTCACATGGTAGATTTGTTTCCAAAACAAAAAGGTAAGTACCCATACTTCATTAACTGTTGGTTTGAGCAGCAGATGATCTGGGCTTTTCTCCACGTGGCATGATGTGTAAGCTATGGAAGCCTGGAGAGCCAGGAAGAGGACCCATTCTTGGATATGATGTAGCATTTCCCAGCTTCTGATCTCATGCCCTGTCCTGGGTCACATCTCCTGAAAGGTCTCTGAAAGTTTTTCTGGAACTTACTCATGAAGTGCTGGTAATATGGCTTCTGATGTTTTCTGGCTTTGGTTTTTTTTGAGGTAGGAATGCACCTGCTCAACACCTGCACATTCTGATGCTTATTTTTCATAGCCCCTTAGTTTCTACCTTTCCCCAATTCTGTTGACTGCAGCAATGTGCTAGCTAGTTAAGTTCCACTATAATATTGTGCAAGATGTTAAAACCTAACATCTTGCCGGTGTTGGAAGTGAGTGTCTTGCATAATATAGGATGACTCGTGTGCTTGTCCCTTGAATCTGTAAATGTGATGAGTTCTTGCTCCTCTCGTTCTTTTATATTGTGTGGCATGATTAGCCTTTGTGTTAAGATTTCTGGGGAGTCCTTACTTAACCACATGAAACCTTAAGATAGTTTCTTTATGTTGGAACTAAGGAGATGGAAGAAGGGAAGCCAGAGGGATTTGAAGAAAATAAGGATTTTCCACGGAGTTACTTGTTGGCTTGTAGATGGAGAGATCAAACTGCAGAGACTAAAGAGAGGACCTGACAGCTGGGAATAATTCCAAGCTAAAAGCCAGAAAAGAAAAGGAACCTCTTCTTGAAAACTACGGAGCACTTGACTCCCGGGGAACTGAGAGAGTTTGGACGTAGATTCTTCCTTAAATCCTTCAGGTTAAAAAAAAGTCCCAATAGTACCTTGGTTTTGGTCTTGTGAAGCCTGGAAGACAGAATGTAGCCAAACGTACCTCTGTCTATAAACAACATGAGCTAATACATGTGTGTTGTTCTAAGCTGCTAAGTTTATAGTGATTTTTTTATGAAAACACATATTGGTCTATGAGAACAGAAGCTGTCAGTGGTCTCATGATTTTGTAGGAGTGGAGCTTCCTGTAAGCTGCATTGTTCTGACAGACTTGGTGCACGTACAAAATTTCCTTGGGCACTACAAATAGTTTCTTGGGGATTTAGACACTTTACATCTCTAGATTTGATTTCAGTCTTCATTTTACTGCATCTAAGCCAAAGACATTTTTTCAGCCATCATATATTTTTCTGATGAAGGACCTATTCTCTTCCTTTCTAATTATTTCCCCCATAGAGTTGCTGTCCCAATACACAAGAGTGGCATTGCTCATTATTTTTCCATCATTATAATGAAATCCCTGAGGCAATTAAGTTATAAAGAGAAAAGGTTTATCTCAGCTCATAGTTCTGGAAGTTCATGTCCTGGCTGGGCAAAACCACAGCTCTGGACCTCCGGCAAGGGCAACATCATGACAGGAGTATCTGGCCAAGGAAAAACTGCTGTACAGAGGAGCCAAACAGCTAATCTCATCAGCCTGGAAGCAAAGAGAAGAAAAGACAAGGCTGGAGTCCCATAGTCTTCTTTAAGGGTAAATCCCCAGTGACGTAAAGACCTTCCTCCATGTCCGGCCTCTTAAAGACTCTAACACAGTGATGTTGAACCTTTTAGGGCTTTCAATGGTAACAAATAGCCAGCTGTGGCACACGTGCCATAGGTTTGCCATCCCTGGTCTAACGCCTCCCTGTAGTGCCACCCCAAAACCAAACCTTTACACAAGGACCTTAGGGAATATTCTACAAACCAATGGATCCACTTGGTTCTATCCCAGTTTCAGGTGCATATGACTCCAGCAAACCTTTCCAGCTGTCTCCCTTTCTAAACTTTTTTTTGCCACCCATTCTTTTTATTTCATTTTGTGTTCTATTAGAACAGCTCAATTAGCTGTAGTAGCACAATCCCTCAAGAATATTATTTTAATGCCAGCTCTCAAACTCTGGACATTTGCAATTTTATTTCATTACTCAGTTAACCATCTTGATTACTCTAAGTACACCAAAACATTTCTTACTAGGAAATTGGAGGAGGTGGTATTTAAAAGCAAAACCTTGAAATTAGACATGAAGAGGAAGTTTAAATGAGAATGAATCTGCAGGTACTAAATATACCAGCATTATTCATAATGCTGAAGCCGCTGCCTTATAAGAATAGCAAAAAGGCGCTTTGCCTTTCCCCCTTATTGCTTGCATTTCAACTAGCTTGTGGGAGGACATGTTTTACTTTTGTATATTCTTGCTGTTGCATTTGTGAGCTCTAAACTCATCTCCCACAAGAGCAGTAGAATTATTATTGGGTCTTTGCACTCTTGTTCCCATCTTCAGAGTTTCATGTATTAGGGGGTGATAACTGAGGATCCATTACGAGAATGTGGATAGGCACAGGCGAGCACCTTCGGGAAGCTTGTTCTGCTTGCAGCAGTAATTTACATTCCAGTGAAGGGGAAATAAAATATCATGGCAGAAATTTTCTTCTTGCTTGTCCTGTGGCACCTTCTACCTGGCTTCAACCCTCACATTAGAGAAAGATAAGAAGAATAAGGTGACGACTCAGTATCAGGATAGCCTGAATCTTAGTCTAGTGAGTTAGGCGAGCCTGTTCTGAGCGAGCGGAACCATCTCAACACTGATGGGTCCTTCAGCGTGAGTCAGAACATAAGAACAAAGAGGAATAAACAGAGAATTCAAACCATATTAACAAGTAAGAAGATTATCGAGTGGTCTAAGGTCAAAAGACAGTCATGTTCTAATAAGAATATATATTTAGATTACAACATATTGCTCCAATAAAAATAACTCAGGCAGACCTGGCTTTTACTTTTGATTTTGTCTCCAATTGGTTGTGTGTAATATTCATAGCCTTGTTTATTTTCCATCCATAAAGTAATGAAAAAATGAAATAAAAAGTTTCTATAAACATAAAAATTAAAAGAAACTGCCAAATCCTCCATAACATTTTGATTTTAAGATAAATGCATAGAAGTGATCTGAAAGCTTTCCAGTTCAGGCCTAGAAATGTTTTTTAGATGTATCAGTAAAAATACTAAAAAAAATTCTTTTAGTTTCTATATCTGTATTACTCTCTCCGACTGTTATGTATTGTTTTTATGAAATACCCAGAGCTGAGTGCTTTGTAGAAGAAAGATCTCATTCGTTCAGAGGCTGGGGCTGGTAGTGCTGGATGGGTCACAGCCCCTCTGCTCAGCCCTGGAAGGGTCCCTGGCTGTGTCACAGCCAGTGGGAGGACAGAAGTGGAAATGGCACATGCAGAAAATACCCAGGGTGTCTGGCCTCATTTATCACACCTCGCTTTTGCAAGAACTACTGGGGTCCCCTGAGAACTAATTACTTTCTTCTGAGAGCAAAAATTTGTATGACCCAAGCTCTTTCTGCTAGGCACTACTACTTAAAAGCTCCATCATGTACTAATTCCACTACATAAGGAGTCAAGAGTTCAACACATC
The DNA here is from genome assembly GCA_004026965.1 of Petromus typicus. NCBI lineage: Eukaryota > Metazoa > Chordata > Mammalia > Rodentia > Petromuridae > Petromus > Petromus typicus. Next base: position 5,512 of record PVIR01029012.1, on the reverse strand, counting down.
AACCTTTGGGTGGATAAAGCCTATCAACCCAAAGCAGAGATGTTAAGATCAAATATAAAGAAACTACTTTAAAGTCCATACTTTCTTTAAACTATTGTTTAAAATTTCAGTTCTGTTTCCACTTTTAAATGGCTTAATTTACTGAGGCTTTTCAGCTTACCACTGAACTGTCTCCATACGTGGAGCCAAATAACAAAGTAAACACACATTACCATACCCCAAACAAGGACCTGACTGTAACTTTACAGCAGAACATAGGCTAAGTCTCTACCTGATATCAGACAAATAGAGCTAAATTAAACAAAATTGAGAAAAATCCAGTCTTCATTTTAATGAGCCTGAGAAAACTTCAAGAAAGACAAGAAACTCCTCTTAAGATCATAGAAATATAAAAAGAAAGCCAGTCGGAGAAGGTTGTATGTTGTGCAATAAATCTTCCTATGAGAGAGAGATAGAAGATCTCTGGTAGATGTAAAAGAGAAGTATTACCCATTTAAGTTACTGTATATGTAGACACTTTCAGTGAGCCAGATTAGAAGGTATTTCGCCATTCTAGAAATATGTACAGGGGTACTTTGGTTCACACACTGAATTTATTGTATGGTTTTGGGGAAGATGGCTGCATTTGTATTTGTCTGGGCTAGATGGCCTTGGTTGTGTCCATCATTCAACATGGAATTCATAAACAGAAGCAAAATTTTGCTAAACACTTCAAGAACAGAATTGTTTGCACACAGAAGTGTCGTGAACTGAGATATTGTGCAGAGATCTACTAAGGGAAACCTGGTTAGGAATGAAGAATTGGAGTCATAATTACATTTCCAGCAAGTGTCTGCAGTCAAGGTGAGGGAGGGCTTGTCACCCAGGATGCCTACAATATGCCCCTGTCCCGCCTGTATGACGGAGTCTGCAGCAAATGGTAGCTAATGCTTGTTGAGAACTTGCCTGTGCCAGGCAGGGTCCTGAGTGTCTTACATATAATCCTATAAACAATCTTTTATGTAGGGTCATTTATTATCTTAATCTTATAGTTGAGGAAAGAATTTTCCCTAAACAAATTCTGTTGTCAGAGGATAAGTAAAGACATCAGAAAACAGAGACCTGCAGGAAGAAATGTTTATGAAAGCAAAACACAAACAATGTAATAAAATAAGGTAGAACAGCCTCTGGACTATGGGAGAAACATGTCCTCCTACCAGCAGGATGGAACTGGAGATGGAGGGAACACTTCAGTGCTCCTCACAATGTGACAGATGTGAGAGAATGGAGTGGAAATCCAAAGAAGAGAATAGAGCAGAATAAAAAATTCTGGGAATGAGGTGGGTGAAATAAAAAAGCACCCAGAAGGAAATTAAAACCCCAAACCAGAGCTAAAACACCATTTCAGCCCATTGTGAGCCTAACATCTCCTACAGAAAATTAAACTGACTAGATGGAGGTCACAGTGACAATTCCTCATGAAATGCACGGTGCTCAGTAAACCCCATCCTTGCAAGCATCTTTTTTTTTTTTTTAAATCTTTATTGGTACATTAAATATACACATCATGATTGCACTCCATAATGGGGATTTGTACCAGTATAAGACACATCTTAATTCTCATTTTTTCCCCTAGCCCTACCCCCTACCACCCCCCCATATACATAAAATTTGTTTCCTTACTTTTTTGTTACAATCTCAACATTGTCCCCTTTCACCTTATTTTACATCGAGCATTTTCTATTTCACAATATATAACATACAATGCTAGGACTCATTTACGTCTTTATTTTCTCATACCAGAGAAAAGATGCGATAAGCGTCTTTTCCAGTATCTGAAATAGTCAAAGTTTCTCTTTCTTATGAGTTTTAGAGATGCTAAAAATAGCTTAATTTGAGGTGGTACAACTTTGATATTTTTTTGAAAGCAAACAGCTTTTAAGTTGTTTTATGGGACACTTGTATTTCTAGGTTCATTTAAAAATAAATGTTATGGCATTTGATTGATGCTGGGAACACTGGGGCCTAGGAAAAGTCAAAGTCACAGAGTTGTTGTTAAATGATGTGAAATAAGTAATGTGAAAGTCATCCTTGCAGTTGTGTTTCCAGGGTGTGGAGAGTTTGGCATCAGGCCCAGCCAGCACACTTGGGAAGCTGGACAAACTCACAGTCAATGGCAGCATCTGGAGCCAGCGGCTATCCTCAGCTCCAGGGAAGAACACCACCCCGAACTCTGAAGGGACAGGAAAGTCCAGCTGGCTGTGGACCCTGCTTCCCCCGGAGGCAGGAGCTGCCCTTCCCACCCAAAGTGGTGAGGACACTAGCTTGTGGTAGAGCCAGAAGCTGCCCATAGCTGTGTGAAAGTGAGGTATTACTGAGGACTAGGGGAGCAGCAAGAGCTTTCCCTGCACGGTCTCTCAGGGCTCAAGCTGAGGGTACAGGAGCACCACCCTTGTGGCTGCAGCCTAGGAAAAGGAAAAGCAGCCCCTGTGTAACTTCCCTGATGCTGCTCCATAACCAAAGCCTGTTCTTAGGGAAATCTTTTGCCAGAGGCAAAACTGAATCCTATCCCAGCAGGAGGTGGTTCCAGCCTTCCTGTTTCACCCAAGAGGACAAAAACAAAACAAAACTTCACTAAACCAAACAACTAAAACCCTAATCAGCAGGGGACAGAATCTCAAGAAATGCATTTACAATGAGTTTAGCCAGAGGACAGAGTAGGAAGTCCTAAGGGAAACATTGTACTCCTAGAGAAAGAACAGGAAGAAACACTTGCTTAGGCTCAACCCTGAGCCACCAGCCCCTGAAACACAGACTGAGCCAGGTTATAAAATCTTCCCTTTCTTCCTCTCTACCAACAGTGCAGCACCACTGTGGCTTACAGCTGAGAAAGAAGCAAGATACAGAGTTCTCTGAGGGGCAGAATAAACGAGTGCCCTACAGCCACAGGGGACAAGGACAGGGTCAGGAAAGGAATTTTCAAACTTCGAGTGCTTCCAGCTATAACAGGCAACAGGCAAGGCCCAGTTCCTGCCCAGATTCATCCAAATCCACACACTGAAGCCTATTTAACTTCGGTAGATATTTAAGATACAAGATGCTTAGTGAATATTAAAAAAAAAAAAATTAGAATGCCAAAAGGTAAGGAAAGCACCATCTGCAGAGACAAATCCTCAGGAACCAATTTGGATAAATTCAGGCTGGAATAATCAGAAAAGGAATTATAATGTTTAATATGTAGAGAGTCTAGTGGAAAAAGTAGAAAACTTTCAGGACCAAATGGACAATGTTCTCCCTGTTGGATGGTCCCTTTCTACCAGGTTTGGGTAGTCAGCTGTGAGTGGAGGACACGTGTCACCTTTGGTCCAATGAGGGGACGAATCACTGCAGTCTGCCTACTTCTTTGATGCAATGGCCCTTGATTGGTTGGCCCTTTATTAATCCAAGGACTAAGATAGTGGGATCCTAAGATTACACAGCATATCCTTGAGTCATGGTGTCTGCTCGTAATTCTGTTATAGGAAGCTCTTCAACCTGGGGGAGGGTTTGCATGACTGAGAAGTAAACATAAGTATGTATACTCTCAGATTTTGACAATGTTATCATATAAGAACTTTGTCTAATATCTGGACTAATGCAGGTGGTATTAAATTTCTGTTTGGACATAGTTTTCATAATAATTTTGAAAATATTTCTCCATTGTCTTCCATCTTTCAATATTTTGCGAGAAGTCCAAAATCATTCAGATTTTTCAGTTCCTTTACAGAATATTTTTTCCCTATAACAGAGTTAGGATCTTTATGCTGGGTGCAGAAATGTCGTGAAAAAATGCCTTATTGTAGAGCTTTTCATTTACCATTTAGCTCTCAGTGGACTCTCTCATCACAGAAAAACATCTTTTCAGTTCTAGTGAATTTTATTATATTTGAAAAATATTTGCCCTTATTTTGTTCATTCTTTCTGGAACTATGTAGTTGGATATTATACTACATGGATTAGAGCTGGAGTTTTGTTTTTTTGTTTTTTTAAAATCTATACCATCCCATTCCTATCTCTCAATATTTTCTTCTGGGATATTTTCTCACCTGGATGTTTCATTTATCTTGTCAAATCTTTTTTTTTTATATTTAATTTCTAAGATTTTGTTTTGTGAGTTCATCTTTCTGTAGTGGTGCGTTTTATGTATGCAGAAATTTTATCTTTCTGATGATGTGATGTTTTGTAATAGTTTTATCTTTCTCCCTGATAGTCTCTGTTATACAGTAATTTTTGCTCTGGGTGGTTTCTGAGAACTTATTTGCCTTTATGTTAGAGTTGTTCATCACATGCTGGTTTTCCACTTAGGAGTAAGGTGCCAAACTTGGTGAGAAGTTCCTGGGTTTGAGTGGGACTTAGTGAGTGTCTGGTGATAATATAAGTAACAAAACAGGCACCAACCACTTTAGGAGGTGATCAGGAATGTTAATGGAATGGAATGGAATGTTAATTCATCCAAAATAAATTCTATAATTTTCAGATTTGGTGCTATAAGCTAGTTATCAGTTTTCTGAGACCAAAGTATGGGATAATCTAGTATTATTTAACCCTTTTAAAATAAGGCATTCCATGTTTCAAGTTGGCCAAGCCCATCTTCTCTATGATTTGACCTCTTACAGTAGACCCTCAAATTACGATGAGCTTCACATACGAGCAACTTGGGTTATAACCAGAATTTTAATTTAAACTTAATGAACAAAGTCTTGAGTTATGACCCAAAGGCACTTGTGTTTATAGTTGGTCTCAGATCTAACCCTCAAAGAGTTCTGGAAGGAACTCGCAACATCCTTTCCTCTGTGGGGTTCCTTGAGAAATCCAGGGCCGATGTTTCTCTAAGGACTCTGAGATCTGCCTGTGTACAGCAGAGAGACTTCAAGCCATCAGTTAGAGGAGCCTGAGCCTTCAGCTGACCAACTTGAATTACAACCAGCCCTTGTGAACAGATTAAGTTTGTTTGTAAGTGAAGGGCCCACTGTAATTTTCCAGTATACAGTGGGAGAAGAATTTGTAATGGCAAGAGGCAAATAACATAAAGCAGGAACAGAATTCTGCCTCCTGAAGTTATCTCAGCCAGAAGTTTTCAAGTAGATAAGAAGAAAGAAGAGTTTCTGAGTCAGTGCCAACACTGGACTGTCACAAATGTGCTTCCCTGTGATCTGTCGTATGAAGTTTAGAGTTCTCACTCATTACATGCTGTGAAAATACTCAGCTTTTCCCTGGGTCCTTGCCAAAAAGGTTAAGTAATTTTAACAGTGAGTTGTAATCTGTGTGTATCAATTCAATTAAAACAAGCATTGCTACTGTTAGTGCCATTCTGAAGGCCATGGTTGGAAAGATCAGGAGGCCTAATTAATGTATCCACTTTCTTCCTCGTTGGAGAAGGAGGTACAATCTGATTCGAATCCTTAATGCTTGGGTTACAGATGATAAAAGTTAAGAGTATCATACTTAGACCCTAAGAGTTATGGCAAACTTTGTTTTAAATAATTTTATTCTT
>PVIR01029011.1:0-21483 GCA_004026965.1 Petromus typicus | reverse complement strand
GCCCTGAGCTCAGCCTCCAACTCACATCACAGCAATCCTCCTGCCTCTGCCTCCCGAGTGCTGGGATTACAGGCGTGAGCCACCACGCCCGGCACTGTGGTATGTGGTACTGGTTGCTGCTGGGCGTGAGTCTCCACACCCAGTATGGTATGTGGTTACCGGGGAATCGAACCCAGGCCCTTGCGCTTGCAAGACAGGCACCAGAACCACTGAGCTAACTCCCCTGCCCAGATAAAACTTTTTAAAAAGTAAATAAGAGCTGGGGATTCAGCTCAGTGGTTCTGGTGCCTGCTTGCAAGTGCAAGGACCCGGCTTCAATCCCCGGTAACCACATACAACAATGCTGGGTGTACAGACTCATGCCCATTAGCAATCAGTACCACCTACCACAGTGCCAGGTGTGGTGGCTCATGCTTGTAATCCCAGTACTTGGGAGGCAGAGGCAGGAGGATTGCTGTGAGTTCAAGGCTGAGATCAGGGCCAGCCTGAACGACAAAAAATGAGACATTGTCTCAATAAAAAAAAAAAAAAAGCACCCAAGTGTCCATCAACTGGAGACTGGATAAAAAAGCTATGGTTCTTCTACAGGCTGGAGTATTACTCTGCCATAAAAAATGATAAAATTGAATCATTTATACTTAAATGGACATACCTTGAGGATATCCTCATAAGTGAAATAAATAGGGCACAGATAGGTACATATCACATCTTTTCTCTGGTATCAGAAAATAAGGATGTAAATGAGTCCTAGAATTGTATGTTATATATTGTGAAATAGAAAATGCTCAAAGTAAAATAGGGTGAAGGGGGAAAAATGATGAGATTAAAGTAAAGAAACAAATTTTATGTATATGGGGGGGCGGTAAGGTGGGTAGGGCTATGGGAAAAAAATGAGAATTAAGTTGTGTCTTATACTGGTACAAATCCCCATTATGGAGTGCAATCATGATGCATGTATGTAATGTACCAATAAAGATTTTAAAAAAAAAAGCAAATAAAATCTCTTTTTCAGATGGATGCCAATAGCAAAATAAATTTAAAAGTCAGTAAAATAGCTTAAGATTATTGTTAATGAATCGGTTTCAGAGGAAAGCACATAAATATTGGCCTCAGCCTTAATTATATGCCAACATTTCCTACTGTGGCAACTGTATGCTGTTTGCGGTTGTTTTATTACTCGCTGGATTGCCTATGGTTATTTAAGAGGATCATAAAACTTGAATACCAGACATGCTTGACATCTAAATAATCTAAGTCAAGCTCATTAAGAGCCAAGATCAATAGCCCGGTGAATACTTTAATACAGATTTCTTGCCATTTAGCTCAGAAACTTTTGGGATTTCTGGAGAGAGAGAGATTTCTCTCTTGCCATTGGTGGTGTTGAATAAAGTTAAATAAAGCCCACAAATTCCCTCACTCTTCCTTGGTCTTCCCTAGGCTGAAAAATTGCTGCCCTGGTGGTCCAAGACCCACCCTGATCTCTCTTTGGCTACTGGGATTTCTATTCAAATACCCCCTCATTAGAGAAGCCTTATGTTGCTTCCCTAAGGGAAACAAATTCCCCTACTTAGACCACCCATACTTTCGTACCTGCCTCATCCTTCCTCATAGCTAAGTAGACAGATTTAGCAAATAAATTACAATGTACCTCTTAACTTCAGACTTCAGATAAAGAACAAGTACTTTTTTAGTAAAAGTGTGTCTCATGAAGTGGGGCCTACACTAAACATTTATTTGTCTTTTATATAATATTTAAATATGACTAGGTATCTGAAAATTTCCCTGTGATTCCTATTTATAACATGTATAATATATAATTATGGTGGGTAATTATCTGCATTTTCATTTTATGGGTGGTTTTCTGGGAGAACATGGTTGTATTAGGGCTACCACATCAAAGGGCTGTAAACCTGGTGGCTTAAAATGACAGATGTTTATTTCCTTATAATTCTGGAAGCCAAAAGTCCAAGATCAAGGCACTCATGTTCTGTCCAGAGACCCCAGAGGCGGGTCCTTCCTACTAATTCCAGCCTCGGGAGTTCCTGGAATTCCTTGGCTTCTGGCTGCTGCACTTTAATCTGCACCATGGTCTGTACACCAGCTCTTCTCTGCACCTCTGTGATTTTTACTTTTTTATCTAAGGACATTTGCATTTGTCCCATTCTGATCCAGGTTAATTTTTCTCTTGAGATCTATAACTTAATTATATCTGCTCAGACCTTTTTCCAAGTAAAGTTTTTATTTACAAGTTTCATTCTGGGGCCGAGTCTCTGAAAAGGGCACTCTTGAACCTGCTATAGTGGCACATAGGAGTTTGAAAAATATATGTTGAAAGAAGAACTGGAAAGTCAAGAGAGGCGGGCACTTGGGGCTCCAGTTATATTCTGTTAAGGGCCAATTAGGAGCCACGTGTGGTTGTGCACACCTGCGATCCCGGCACTGTAGAATGCTGAGACAGGAGACCTAGGCCAGGTAATGTTGCTACTTTGCTAGAACTTGTCTAAAACACAAACAGAAAAACTGGGTGAGGACGTAGTTGAGTGGAATGATCCTGGCTTCAGCCCTCAGTACTGAAAAACAAAAACAAAGAAATACTTACTACGTACTAAAGTCAGGAAGATAATTTTTAGCTTCCTAAAGATGCCCAAATGAGCGTCTAAATCAGCTGAAAAGTCCAGAGTAGCCTGTACCACCATGCCCACTGCACATGGTGGCACCACATGGCATCCGGACATGGCGCCTGCAGAAGTGCTGATGAAAACGCGATGGAGGCACGTGGTAAACACATAGGGGAAGCGGGAGGGAGGACGGACTGAGCCCCCTACAGTTATGGCGAGCACCTCAGCAACCAGCAGTCCCATCACAGCTGCCCTAAGTCATCCAGCTTGTCACACTTTCCCCTCCTGGTTTGGAAAAATTACTTTGACCCTTGTTCATTCAAGATGTCAGCGAGTGAATTTTCCTGCCTTTTCTTACAGATGGGAAACCAAGCCCTGGTATTTGCAGGTCTCTAATTACCATAGAAAGCTGTGTCTCAAACCCTAGTTAAGTTTTACCAGCATGGCCATAGTGCTATGGAGAAGCAGTACAAAGACTTATTAGAGCATTTACTTATTTTATTGACAAACATTCCAAAACTAATATGGACATTGTCACTTCCAAGTTAGTCACCATGAAAGGATGTGCCCATGTTTTTAGGGCTGGCTCAGAGTACGTGGCTGGACAGCCACAGTGGCCCGTCTATGCCCACAGAAAGGCTCACAGTCTCTTGTTGCTGTTACAAGGTGGCTCCTTCTAGGAGTGGCTTGCCAAATAAACATCACTGGAGTTTGTAGTGCTTGTGTCTCCTTCTGGAGTTAGAGGTGAGGTTCTTTTCATCTCAAACAACTGAATGAAATGAGCAATACTTGGTGAAAAAGTTTATTTGAAATTGTGAATGTGAGGGAGGGAGGAACTGGCTCTGCAGAGCGAGCTTGGGCTGAGTTAAAGAGGAAAGAAGATCAAAGCACAGCATGGACTACTCCATTGATCCTCAGGTCTGTTACTTTGCCAGTACCATGCTGTTTTTATCACGGTGGCTTTATAGTATAGTTTCAGGTCCGGAGTTGTAATACCTCCCACTATATCCGTGTTGCAACATCATTAGTCATTTGAGAGATGCAAATGAAAACAACACTGAGATTTCATCTCACTCCACAAAGAGTGGCTGCCATTTCAGAATGAGCCAGCAACAAATGTTGGTGAGGCTGCGGAGAAGAAGGAACCCTTCTCCACTGTTGGTGGGACTGTAGACTTATACAACCCCTGTGGAGATCAGTTTGGAGATTCCTCAAAAAGCTAGGATTGATGGTCCCATTTGATCCAGCTATTGCTCTGCTAGGTATATACACAAAAGAATTAAAGACTCATATCACAGTGACATATGTGCACCCATGTTTTTAGCAGCTCAGTTTGTGATTGCTACATCTTGGAAACAACCCAAATGTCCATCAACTGGAGACTGGATAAAAAAGCTATGGTTTTTCTACAGAATGGAGTATTACTCTGCCATAAAAAATGATAAAATTGAATCATTTATACTTAAATGGACATAACTTGAGGATATCCTCATAAGTGAAACAAATAGTTCACAGATAGATAAATATTGCATCTTTTCTCTGGTATGAGAAAATAAAGATGTAAATGAGTTCTAGAATTTTATGTTATATATTGTGAAATAGAAAGTACTCAAAGCAGAATAGGGTGAAGGGGGAAGAATAATGAAATTATAACAAAAAAGAAAAACAAAGTTTATGTATATAGAGGGTGGGGGTGGTAGGGTGGGTAGGACTATGGGAAAAAATGAGAATTAAGTTGTGTCATATACTGGTACAAATTCTCATTGTGGAGTGTAATCATGATGTGTATGTGTAATGTATCAATAAAGATTTCAATTAAACAAACAAAAAAAGCACAGCCTGGAGGTCACAGGGCATATTCTGAGGAAAGCCAGCACAGTGGGCTCTCTGTGGTGTCTGTATCCTCTTATATGGCCTAATCTGGAGGAAATCCAGGACTGTCTGAGAGTTGGTGCTGAGTTTCCAGCCTCAGACCTCAAGTCTGTTCTCCAGTTCTCCTGAGAAATCTACTTGCAGTGCTATAGGAACTGCTCTGCGGATGCGTTCTAGGATTTTGTAATTGACAGGTCATGACCACATCTCTAGTCAGCTTTGTCACGTCCTGATCTCCTGCCTTATCACCACTGTAAATTCGTTTTTTTTTTTTTGAGACAGGATCTTGCTTTATAGTTCAGGCTGGCTCAGGCGAGCCTTGCACTCACAGCATTCCTCCTGCCTCTGCCTCCTGAGTGCCGGGATTACAGGCGTGAGCCACACACCCAGCATTGTTGTATGTGGTTCCTGAGGATCGAACTCAGGACCTTGTGCTTGCAAGGCAGGCACCGGAACCACTGAGGTAAATCCCCGGCCTCACCACTGTAAATTCTTAAGCTTTTGGGCAAAAGATCCAGTGTTTTCATTTTGCACCGAACCTAAGAAAGTCACACAATAAACTAATTCTGCTTGTTTCAACAACATTGGGCTTATTCAAAATTACTTTGGTATTGCTCTTAGAAAACTGACTTTGAACTAGAAAGTGAGCTTTGTAAACTTGTTATTATACAGCATCTAGATGCAGGTGTTGATGACGTCTGGCCCCTAATCCCAATATTGCTTGTACCAGCTGTCTTTCTCCTCTCAGCCTGAGATGCCTTGTCTGTAAGTGTGACTCATACCTGTACAGTGGGGTTGTTGTGAAGATTATAATATGCATGCAGACCTCAGGATTCCTGGTTTGAAGTTTGCTATCAGAGGGATTCACTGATGGGTACTGCTGTCCGAGTCACTGTCTGTGAAGATAAGGTAGCCAAGTCAGTGCGTGTGACAAAGCATCCAGCTCTCTGCAACATTGTGCGGTGCCTGCCTGCCTGTCCCAAGACAAGAACCAAGTGAAGAAGTAGATAAGTCCCTAATCTAATGGAGCTTTCATGAAGGCAATCGAACAAATGTGCAAGTGTACTAATAACAGAATTTTAGGCAAAATATATTGTAGTAGGGAAACTAAAATAACCGGGCCCTGCTTCAGAGTTGGAGGAGGTCTGCTGGATGTGGAATTCAGACTTCTTTAAGGAGATGGTTTGGAAGTAGACTTCGGGGTATGATGGAAGAACCACTGGCCAGATGGAGGGGAGAGTATCTGGGTGGAAGAAGCTATGCAGAGAATGCTGACATGGATGTGTTTGCAGAAAGTGAGCATCTCTTATTTGTCACTATAGCCAGGATAGCTACAGCAGCATATTATCATAGGTTGATACTGTCAGAGCCATCTGGAAACCCTTATAATGCCCAAAGAACTATGCAAAAGGAGGAGGTACAGGAATTGCCTGTCCTATGTTGGTCTTATTCAGAAGAGCAGACAATAAAATCATGGAGACAAATGTACTAGTAGGTAATTTCTGTGAATAAATAAAGGACGGATCTGAGAAGAGTGAAGTAAAAGTAGTTATAATGTCAAATACAAATATTGTTTTTCTAAAAGGGTTACTTTTAAATGCCTTCCTGGTGAGGTAGGTAACTTTTTCACTAGGTTGGAGAAAATAAACTTGAGAGAAAAACCCTTTTTAAGTCTTGTCCCCTGAGCATCGTGTTGCACAGTTCAGGAGTGGGTGCGCGTAGGGAAGAGACAAAAAACTAATGTGTTCCAAAAATGCAAATGCAGATTTCTGTAACCCAGAAATAAGTAGCAGTTATTATATTTCTTCAGACACTGGCTTATGGTGTTTCTTAAGAGACTTGGTTCCAGGTTGCTAAATGCCCTTTCTGAGTTCTGGAGAATTTTCTTGGCTCTTTGCAGGAATGTCTATCAACATGAAGTCATGTGTTTACAGTTGCACTTGACTCTTTTCACCACTGTCCCCAACTGATCAGGTTTCTCCCAGTTCCTAGTCAGTCAGTCAGTGTTCTCCAAAGACATACAACTAATAAGAGATATTTAGGGTGTTTCCCAAACATGCTGTCAATTGTGTGAGTATGTATGTATGTATGTATGTATGTATGTATGATCTATCTTATTCATCATTTATCTCTGCGTGAGTATCCATGCATCTGTCTCTTTATATGTCACTCATTTATAATGAGTAGACAACTTTTTCTGTAAATATCAGAAAAGTATAAAGAATGCTAACTTTAAAATAAAAGCATTTGCATCGCATCTTTAATTTTACACACTACTTTCTAAAACAAATATGTACATATATCTGTACCTGTACATACTGACTTATTTTATGGATTTTTGACCTCATGGATTTGGATTGTCTTATTTATTAGAAATTTTACACTGTCCCCAATGTTAAATTTTGTTTTTTTCTTCTTAGTGATGAAATAGGGCTGATAAAGAAACAAACAAAATGGAAATGCCACTGCTTATTGAACCACAAGACATAGTTCTCATGAGATTCAGGAATTGGAGATCTATATTAGAGATTACATACTCCAATAAACATTTTGTGGAGATACTGTACGTAAATATCTTTCCACATTTACTACTCCCAGAAATAAACATATTGTTCGCTTCAGAAATAAGATATGAACCCAGTAACCAAAAAGAGTAACCATGAGCTTGTGGTTGTTGTCTCAGAGAATTAACCAGAAGGCTTTGCAACACCGAACAGAACTTTGCTATTTGTAGAACTGAGATTCAACATAATAAAACCCCTGGCTACATATTTTCTTCTTTTTTGAAATAACAGCAGCCAGGCACTATATTTATTTATGTTTATATTTATTGCCGAAGTCTGGTCATTTTGTCTAAAAAACTTTTGTTCAAGGGGAATTTAAATTGTTACAGCCCAGATCCTATGTCTCTTTATGAACTGACTGGCCCAGCAAGATCAGCTTGCACAGAAATATCTGAGAATTGCCATGTTAGCTTTACTATTACATGAAAGAGTACAAGTTTCTGGATAATATTTCTTATAATTTGTGATAACAAGACTTAAATACTAGGTATCATGAGCTAATTAATGGCTAAATCCACCTGAATTTGATGGAGAGGGATCATATTTATCAATGAGAAAACTCGATATGGTAAAGAGGCTAACTCTCCTGAGCTAACTAAATTTATCCACTGCCATTGTAGTAGGAAACATGTTAATTAAGATTTCTCTGTGAATCTAAAACATACATTATAAAATTTACTCAGAATATTTTTTTAAAAGGTCCAAATAATTTTGACAAAGATAAATAAGGAAAGGAGAATTTCCTCTACCTCATATCAATTTTTGTTACAAAATTTGGTAATGAAAGGGCTAAATCAAATCACTTAATAAGGTTAAATGATCCCAAAAATAGCTCTTGCATCTGATTTATGCCTGTGGTGCCACCAGGGACAGAACAGATAACAGAGATTTCCAGACGTGGATAAGCAGGCAGTAAGTTGAGATGGTCAGTGTGGACACCTGGCTGCCATCTGCCTTTTGTATTATACTAGCTCCACGTGTCTAGGACCAAACAGTGCTTATCCACCTGAAGATGGGTGTTGATTCCCCGTAGCTGTGCTAGGTGATGAGAGGGGAAGCAACAACCTTCGTCTTCCTCCATTAGTTGGGATTCTTGATTTTGAACAAGTGAGAGTATCACTGGACAAAGTTCCTGGGCTCCAGGAGCAAGAGCGCCAGGCAAGAGCCCCCAGCTGAGACCAGCATGGCTCTTGCAGGTCCATTGATTGCATTTGGCTGACGACGCTGACGATGGTGTGTTGAGCAGAATGCAATCTAGCTTGTGCCTGTACAGCTTTATTGGCTCCGCAAGTTTTAAAACACGAGAAATGTTTTGTCAGTAGAAGAAGCAGGCACTCAGGGAACAGTGAATTGTGTAATAAGGCATCGTTTCCCACAGCCTAATAACCAGAACCTGTTTTAACTATTACATTTTAATATCAATAAAGCCCTGGTCATTTATTATCTACTTTTCAAATCTTCTTCTTTCAGTAGAGATGTCAGAAAAGGTCAGAGCCGCCGTCAGAGCCCAGTGATGAAGAGCAGAATGGTGCTCGGGGAAAATGGCAGTCTCTGCCGCGTTAAGGACTATAAACTTTTTAAATTGAATTGTAAAAGTTTATAACTAATAAAGAAACTCTTTTAGGTGATTTTAATGTTATTTGGTCGTTTGAAATATTCCACAGATAGAAACAGATGGGGAGGTCATGAAATGGGTGAATATTGAGCGTCATAAAATGCGAGTGCATTTTCTCCATGTGAGACATGCAGTACTGTAGTCTCGGGAATGTTATAGGTCGTTATCAACTTCCTACCAAGACCAGATACTTTTACCTGCCCATATGAATGAGGGGGGTGAAGCTTTCGGTTTTTTCAGAAAAGGAGCTGAGACAGCCAGCAGATCTCCTTTTGGTAAATAAGATAAATATTTCTCATTCAAATGACCTTGACCAGTTCTTTTCTTGAGATAGCAATGCAGCCTTCATTTTCCATAAGAATGGAAATTCATTATTGGCAAAGGGTAATATTATAAAGGGGCTGATGTCTAAGAATGTAAATACATTAGGTTGCAAATTCTTTGAAGGCAGATTTATCTTTTAGTTCAGATTTATCTTTTATTTCAGATTTATCATTTGTGCAACAAATAGTTATTGAAGAACAATTGTTTTCTAGACATTTAGAAGATACCAGTGAATAAATAAAAATTCATTTATTTATAGAATTTACATAGCAACAGCATGCATCAAGCAAAAATAATAAGATACGTGAGTAAGTTAATATAGGGAATCAAATGTAATACTCAACAGGTAAAAATATAATGGGAAAAGAAAAGTAAAGCAGGTTAAAAGTGATTAAGAATGCTGAGGTAAATGAAGAATTAGGTCCGCTAGAAATAATCTCATTATTTTAATGTAGAACTTTTCCTTCCCTCCCCTCCCTTCTCTTCCCCTTCTTTGCAATATTTAGCTATACATACAATGTAAACAAAATGGGTTTTGAATCCACAACATTGCTACTCTATTTCATTCAATGAGTGATATATCATGAAAACTTTTCATTCGGTGACCATGTTTCTAAAATGTAAATAAGGTACATGGTACGTCTACTAAAAATGGGATGTTTGAGGAAAGACTTGGAGGTAAATGATAGATGTGCGTGTTTGTAGGAAGAGAGTTCCATGAGGTAAGCAGGGTTTGCACAAAGATACAGAGCTAGGAATGTGTCTGGCTTGTTTGAGGAGTATCAACCAGGCCAGTCTGTGTGTAGAGGCAGAAGCAAGTGAAGAGGAGAAGAGAGGAAGGAGAGAGGGAAGGTAGGTGGCATTGGACTATTTAGGTCCCAGAAGCCCACGGCCAGGTCCTTGGACTTTGCCTTGTGTGAAATCAAGTTCCTTGACGGTTTCAAGTGATGTAACATGATTTTTGGGGTTTTTTTTTAAAGTGTTTTTTTGAGACAGGGTCTCGCTTTGTGGTTCAGGCTGGCCCTGAGCTCAGCCTCAAACTCACATCACAGCAATCCTCCTGCCTCTGCCTCCCGAGTGCTGGGATGACAGGCGTGAGCCACCACGCCCGGCATAACATGATTTTTGATCTAAGAGGCACCTATAGGAGCTGGTTGAAGATAAACTATTAACAGACAAGGGCTGAAGTAGAAAGATCAGTTATGAAATAATCCTGGGAACATAGCGGAGCTAGTGGTTAGACTTTTGATATGTTTGGCTGAAAAGCCAGGAAGATTCCTCATAGGTTAAATGTGAATTTTGTCAGAAAGAAAGGGATCAGGCATTATGCCAAGATTTTCAGTCTACTGAAAGTGCAGTGGACCTTTCCTGAGATGAGAAGGTTTGGCAGGAAGAGTTTGGTTTCCAGCTTAGACAAGTTGGATTTGTGATGTCTGTTAGTCATCCAGGCAGAAATGACAAGTGGGGAGTTAGATGTTTGGAGGGGTCCAGACTTCGAGCAGAAAGTCTCAGCTAGGGATGAGTGTGTGCGTAAACGGCCAATACGGTATTTAAAGTCAGACATCACATGATGAATGATATTTGAAGCTATGAATCTTGATGATATCAGGTGGGTAGAAAATGGCAGAGGTCTCCAGAGGGGCTGTGACCAGCTTGAACGTGCTCCACAGAAGCTGAGTCAATGGACAGAACGCATGAGTCATCGAGGCAGTGAGCACAACTCCTCCACAAAGAGAGAGTCAAACGGTGCTGAAGATTAATTCATGGAGGCAGCAGCATGCAAATTATTCATCATTCTAAATGCCATTCTGCTAGGTCGGAAGAGGGACTTGATAAAGAAGGGCAAAGAGAAAGGAGGAAGTAATTACCATTGCGTCATGTTTGTTCACTCCGCTCATTCATTTATTCCTTTGCCAGACAATGCTAAATGCCTGATAGGCAGCAAACACTCATCTTTTATGCTGCCATTCTGTGCTTTTCGTGTCCCAGCCCCAGTTCTTTCTTTCTGAGCACTTGAGTTTCCTTTCAAGGTTCTCCTCGGTCATGCGCAATCTGTCAGCCAGCAGCCACAGCCACACTGGTCGCGAGAGGACTCTTCTAACCGAAATCTTGACTGCTCAGTAAGGAAAGAGGATGTGGCCCATATGTATGGTCCAATGGAAACAATTCAAGTCACCAGTGTGAGCCACATGCAAAATTTTAAATTTTTTATAGCCACTCAGGAAAACTGAAAGATATGGTTTATCTAATTTTAATTAAATATTTGAGCCCAGTGTGTTCAAAATACTATCTTTTCAGAGATCACTCAATAGCAGTTCACAGCTCATTTCGTATTTTTTCTTTTCAGACTAGCGTTAATGCTTGATTACCAGTGTGCCTGGTGGTTGCTGTCTTAGAGAATTTAAGGTTGGAGTTCACTCAATTCAGTACCAGCTTCCTGATGAATAGTATCTTCTGTGTGGCTACCCCAGCAGCTACTGCTTTCTGGCCCTTAGAAGGTCCTAAATTCTTGTGAAGTCCTGTCCAACTTGTCCAGCCTACTGAAAGCCTTGAGTTGGTGAGTAGATTCCAATAGTTTCTAATATTCAGCCGTCTTTGTGTATCTGTAGGAAATGGCTCCCAAGATGCCTTGTGGATCCAGAAATGCCTGCCTCTTAAGTATAATTGTGCAGTATATGGACAAAATCTGTTCACATCTCCCTGTGTTATTCAAGTCATCTGTAGACTATGAGACTGAACTGATAAAAATGCTGTATAAGTAGCTGTACTGTTTAGGAAATAACGATAAGGAAAAAAATCTGTATATGTTTAATATACATTCAGTTTTTTGGCCCAAATATCTTCAGTTCAAAATTAGTTGAGTTTCTCGATATAAATCCGTTAATATGGAAGGCCGACTCTGTTTTCTTTTGCTTAGATTGTCCAGAATAATTTTCTGTTACTTGAAATCAAAGACATCTACTTGTATACTTCTATTCCAATGGAACAAAGAGGCATATTCTCTGTAGTAAGACCATTTCTTAGTTCAAACTTCAATATTGGAGTTAAGAAGTAGACTAAAGCTTCAGAGAGATTAATGTGATCTGCTTGTATATAGACACAAAAGTTCAAAGCTATAGATATAAGTGAAAAGTGTAGATTCTCATGTAATGTGTATAGTGTGATTTTATATGTATTTTTTAAAAAAACTTACATTTATGTACATCTACGGGCATGAGTATAACTTTTAAACTTGGTGAACGAGTGAGCTTTCGAGAACGTAGTCAGTAGGCACTCAGTTTGGTTGGGGCTGAATTGTGTTTTTCCTCCCATATGTATCTTAAAATCCTGATGCCCAAGACCTCAGAATGTGACCATATTTGAAGATGGGAGTCTTTGTATTGCATGTAAGTTAAAGAGAGGTCTTTAGGTTGATTCCTTATCCCAGTAAAGTGGTGCTATAATAAAAGGGGGGATTTGGGTGCAAACATATAAAAGGTGGCGGTGTGGAGATGCAGGGAGAAGATGACCTGTGAAGGTGAAAGTCAGGCTTGGCTGGGTTGGAGTTCAGCCCAGGCTGCTTTATTGTGACTCCTCCCTAGACCAGAACCACACAATCGATCCACAACCACCCACCTCTCTGCATGCTTCAGCCAGTCTGCGACCAACCCGACCCGTATGGATACACCTGCTGTTGTTTACTATAAAAGTGTCTATATCTTGCAGTAAAAGCAGAAGTGTTCTCTGAAACTTCCTTGAAACTCTACATACTCATCCTGCTGGTCCAAGTTTCCATTACCCCCAAAAGCACAACAATAATCCTGGATACCCAGTTCCCCCCATATTTCTCAGAAGAAGCCAATGTTTCCAACACACCAATCTCCTGAAGTTGGAGGTGGGGGCCAAAGTCTTTTCTTTAAGCCACTAAGTCTGTGGCACTTTCTATGACATCTTAGCAAGCTAATGCAAGGTAAGCTTTTACTTGTTAGAGGTTTCTGTTCTAGTGTTTCTTAATATGTACTCTTGTTTAAAATAAAAACAGTAAAAGATTAAAAAGCAGGACACAGAGTCCTCATTTACTTTCACTTCTGCCTCTGTCTTCTTTCCTTCTCTTTATCTCTTTCTTAAAATATTGCCCCACACGAAATGATAGGAGTAAGGAAGACTTGATGTCTCCAAAGATCAGGTGCATCCTAAGCACTTACGGCTGAGTAATCTCTTATTTTTTCGGTACTGGGGTTCAACCCAGGGCCTTGCGCATGCTAGGCAAATGGTCTACTGATGTACACTCCCAGCTCTTCCACACTCCCAGTTCTTCCACAAGGTCTTGCTAAGTTGCCCATGCTGGATTCAAACTTCTGATCATCCTGCTTCAGTCTCACTAGTAGCCAGGATCTCAGGTGTATACCACTCCCACCTGCTCCTGAATAACTTCTGAGATTCAACATATGACATAACTCTTTCTTGTCCAACATGAGTATGCATAAACATTCCTGTGTAGTTAGTTATAGTCAGGGCACACTTTCCAATGGAATCAGAGGTGGGACTCCTGTTTTATTTCACTGGTTTTTCTCTTTATCATTCCATTTTTAGAAGCTCTGAACCTGTAGCTGTTTATATTATGCGTTTTTAGATAGATAGAATTAAGTCTGGAAACAAAGTGCATTGCAGAGACAGAGAGAGAAAGAGAGAGAGAGAGAGAGCGAGAGAGAAGTCTTACGGCCCAGACTGATGGATTGTCGCCTTGGGATGCCACAGAAGAAGAATCAGCCGATGCTCTTTTTCTTGTTGCTTCTGAATTGTTTCAAAATCTTTGGTTAAAATCTAAGACACCCCCCCCCCCATGCACACATACACACTATAAGCATTTTATTTAGGTAAAAATAAAAAAAATTTCATGAAATAAATAAATAAATAAATAAAATTTCATAATGATATACTCCATGTTATTATAATATTCCATTAATATTAATAGAATCAAATGTTCCAGCCATGGCCATATGTACCTTCAATAAGCCTAAACTTTAAGACATTTGTTTGGATTTTAACAAAGATTTCATACTCCAAGAAAATAGTATCCAACAAGCTTATTTTGGATCTTAGGCTGGTTCTTAGCCAAAGGTAAACACTGTTTCTTTTACTTAACAGGGAGAGTATGCTTATTTGGGAAAGGCAGACTTTGATGTGTTTTTACCAGAAGAAGATCTTAAGTATCAGAAAAAGGTACAAGGTTTCTCTTCAATGATAGTTGATTTGTTTATTCCACAAAGTAATCTGGCTAGTGGCGATATTCTCTGAGAGCCTGTTTGTGTATTAGAGTCATCCAAAGGATGTATTTGGATTTCTAGCTGTCCTGTGTGACATCCAAGATGATAAATCATTAATAGATACCTAGAGTTGTAACTGAAAGCAAATCTTATTACATTGCACCATGATAGTTCTTTCTACTTGAGTTCGACTTTTCCCTTTCTCTAGCATTTGCTTCTTAGGTAAATCCAGTCTCTTTTCTCAATGCAGTCGGTAGTTTCTGCACTGCCCTGTCCTTCTCTCATTCTTCAGGCAACAGGAAAATCTATCCAATACTCTCATCAGTAGAAAATACATAGACTATCTGTGTATTTACAGGGTCCATATAAGTTTATATTACTATCTTTATTGTGTAAATCTTACTGACAGATATCTGAAAGTTTAGACTTATTGAAGGAACACGTAGCATGGCTAGAACATTAGAGTCTATTAATGTTAATGGGACATTGTGTTAACATGCGGTAGATAATGACAAAGTTATTCTTTTATTTTTATCTAAATAAAATGCTTGAGTGTATAGGGAGGTGGGCCCTGGATTTTAAGCAATTTTCTCAAAAGCTACTAGTTCAGTTGAGATATTCTAATGTCCTTGGTAGAATGTGAGTGCTGGGAATCCTGCAGTCCTGGGTAGATCCCTGTGGCAAATCAGCAACCCTTACAGGATGAGAGATGCCTCATCCTGGGAACTGAGTGTACAAATTACACAACATGGGAGTGTTCAGCCAGTACAGCCCCACTCACACCATTCACCCACTCCTCCTCTTCGACTCTGCGGGGCGGGAGAACGAGGAGCGAGATCTCTGGGCCTTTGATTACACTGAGGCCTACCTGCAAATATGGATTTTGCCACATCCTATTTGGGACAGAGAGCAAGTCACTAAATTCTCAGCTCCTTAGTTTCTTCCCCTTGAAAACACCACTCAAACACCTGTTTCTTAGAATCAGAATCAGAATGAGCACCAAATGTGACACTTGATGTGCCGATGTCCTAGTAAGATCTACCGAATACTTAATAAGTGGAAACCATTCTAAGTTGGCATCTAATATATTTTCACAAAACTTTGACTCATTTTACTGGGAGAGCAAATTCTGGGTGATACATTTGAAGCAGCTCAATGATTGCATGCTTGTTTAGTTTATTTAGGTCTAACTTTTGGTTCCCATGAATAAAACAGTTGTGATTGAAAATCAGACCAAATTGCATAATCCACAATTTGCTAAATATTTCTAGAATACACCATTATTATTGACTGTAGCAGAGTAAGTCAGTGGAAGAATGTTTTATGTTCACAAAGAACTGGAAAAAAAATCTTCCTGAACCAAAGTCAAACTACCGTCTTGAGTGCAGGACTTTTCAGAGCCTTAACACAAACACATACATTGAGACTTTCCTGAGGCAAAGAGGGTAGGCAGAATTTTCTAATTTATCTGACTACTAAATGCATTACCAGGGGGTTACATTTATTCCAAGCCCTGGGAGGAAGTGCTGACGTAGCTGTTTTTCACCATTTAGTTGCTAAGTGGCACAGAGGTGACCCGAGCAGACCATCAAACTTGCCCGGAGCAGCTCCTGTGAATTCAGTCTAATTGCTCTCTAAAGCTGGAAGTGTTTTTCCGGAATTGAGTTGCAGCCTATGAGGAAGAAACCAACTGCCTCCCCACTGCTCACACTTCTGCTCCATCTGTAAATGTTAGGAAATACCATAAAAAGAAGGGTGAGTTCCTGCAGCAATAAATATGCAAATCCGCATTTTCTCCAGATATGGCTAGGGCATCATTTTCCCCCTTTTACCACCTCAGAGTCCCTGAACAGATTTGAATCTGTTGACAAAGCTTTTTAAAGCCATTTAGCTGACTTTTGTTTGTATGCCTGCAATCTGTGAACTGTATTCCAGGGAATTCGAAGATTCTCTCTCTCTCTCTCTCTTCCCCCCACACCTCTCTCTCCCCCCACCTCTCTATGTTTCTCTTTACTGGACAGTCTTACCACTGGATGAGCAATTAAAACTCACTGTGTCATCTGTTTTGCAAGCACAAAGACTCTGTCCGTCTGCTTTTGTGCCACTGACCAGGTTATTATTTGAAGTCTGTTACCCACAGGGTAAGCCTTTATTCCAAGCCTACTGTCAGAGGAGTTTTCCTGTGTAAGAACAAGGTCCAATTCTTTGCGTATAAAACTTTGTAATTTGCTCCTGACTTTTGTGTCCATAGGAATCCTAGACAAAAGAAAAATGTCCCATGCTTCACTTTAGAAGTGAGTGTGGTGATGTTTCTAGGCAAAGGTGAAATTGAAAACTGAACACAGAGAAAATCTTGTGCAGTGTAGTCACACCAGGGGCTCAAAGCTCACATTTACAATCAAAGAGACAATTTTCCAGGATTCATAGATATGAGGCCTACCTGACCAAGGTTTCTAGAGCCTCTTGTATGTCATTCTGCCCAATGCCAATGTGCACATCCAAAAGGTTGTAATAGAACGGGTAAGAACATGAGATATAGTCATGTCTTCATTCCTACAGGAGTTGTGGGAAATTCGCAATCCCCCTGCCTCTGCCTCCTGAATGTTGGGATTACAGGCATGAGCCACCATGCCCAGCACTGTGGTATGTGGTTACTGGGGATCAAACTTGGGACCTTTCACTTTCTAGGCAGGTGCCGGAACCACTGAGCGAAATTCCTGGTCCCTGAAGACAGTTATTTCATGACGGTATTGTAGATGAATGATTCTCAACTTGGGAGAGTAATTTTGCTCCCTAGGGGAATTCAGCAAGTTCTGGAGACATTTTTAGTTGTTTCAGATTAGAAGTTTTAAAATTAGGATTTTTTTAAAAAAAATGATAAGCTATTTCTTTAGCTTCCTCAGTCTGAGAGCTTAGAAGGCCAGCCCCTGGCCTGGCACCAGGGAGGACTCCACACTCGCTGAGCCCCTTGGGTGGGCAGAAGCCTGGATAAAATCTACATATGCAGATTTCCTGGCTTTTATTCCACCAGATCTCTAAATGAGAGTTCTTTTATGCACCCAGGGAAGGCAGACAAGCTGCCCTCTTAACCTAGCCAAATTGGAAGTAAAGTGGTTTTTCTACTTTCATGGCTTTTCTTATGCTTTTGACAGTGGCTGGATGAATGAATCCAGATTTCTGGGACCCAGATTCAAGATTCATGGCTTTGGCAAACAGCCTCCCAACACCCCCCAGCTATGGTGGAACACTGGAGGCCTTTAGAAGGTAGAGATGGGGTCGCCGGTGAATACTGTGCAGTCCACACCTGTCTCCCTACCCCAACAGAGAATGCTTGGTGGCCCTAAAGTGATTTTTCACTTTAAAAATGTATGACTTATTTCAGATTTTGTTAGAGTCAACACATCTGGATGAATGATTTATGAAGTTATTTTCTGTGTTTAAGTTGAGCGGTTTCTGTGGGCTGAGGTGTGGATCACGATAGCCTCTCATAGATCCAACAGCCTACTTTTTTGGGTACCACTGCACACAACGCAGGATCTGGACCGGGCACGGCAATGTGGCGATGCATTCCCCAAGCACATACCCTGCCTCTGACATTCTGAATGGGCCATGTTTGAAAAACCCAAGCACACTAACTAGTGACACAACCCTCAGGTAACCTAGATTCTAGGAAAAGTTGAAAGAATGCACTGCATCATTGTAGAGTTTACTGAGTAAATCAGTCAAACAGCCTTGGAGGTGGAGCAGAAGAAAACTGTAGCTAATAATGACCATAATAGCTGTTATTTACTAAGCATAAGCATTGTGCTCAGTAAAATGGATAGAACAAAGTGAAGACAAAGAGAACTAGAGTTTCATCCTAGGCCCTGTCGCCGGCCTTCATTATGAGTCAGGACAATTTATTTTTCTTTCTCTTGTGTTAAATTTTAACCTGTAAAATGAGAATAGTTGTCAGAAATACTTCATGGTATTGTTTTGAGAATTAAAAAACAGTGGCCAATGCGTTTGTTTCTAGTAAATGTGAATTGGTAGCTAGCGAAGTCCTCACGAACAGCTGGGTACAAGGACAGCAGATAAGGTGCTGTAGGGAGGAAGAAAGTGGGTCAGAAGGTGCTTAAGTGGCCTTAGTCCTTGCAAACAGTGAGCAGCCAATAGAGGTGGATTTTAAAGCCCATTCGGTAGGTCTGTGACTAAAGAGTGTCTAGCAGACGGGAGAACACAATAAATATTTGGGGTAGAGAAGGATAAAAGCCTCTTCCTCTCCTCTCTTAGGTGCCGTGGCTGGCGCCCTAGAAATGAAACTCACAATACACAACACACCAGGACGAGAGGCTTATTTCAGAAGCACATAAGGGGGCTCAGAATTAAACAGAAACCACACAGAGCTGGCCCAGCCTGCAGCCCATTTTAACAAAGGCTAGAAATCTGCAGAGAAAGGACAAGACTGAGAAAAGGGTTTTGAGCTTCTAGGGGAAACGGATTGCAGAAATGTAAAAACATGGAGGAACTAACTGATGGCAGATAAATGTTGTCTTGGGCAACATTGTTGATATGTTGCATAGATTTCTCTGGGAGCACCTTGGATTGATGAGTCTGGACCCCTCTTCAGTCACTAACACTTGCACCCTTGGAAGAAAAACTGGAAGAGCAAATCTGCACAGAGGGATAATTATGCCCTGCTTTTAAACAAACAGGTAGAGGATAGAGGGCTGTTCTGTTTCATTTTTGTACCTGTGCTTTCTCAATTGCCTTCTGTTCAAAATAATCCTTATGCCAAGGTGACATTCTGAGGGTGAAGTGTTATGATTCCCTTCACTATTGAATGAAGAAACCCATGCTCTGTCTCTGGTAATCTACGTTTTCGGGTGATTTTGCTCTGTTGCGAGTCGGGGGAGACAACTTTGGGGTTTCAAGTCTTCAGCTGTAGCACTGAAAGAGCCATATATCATAAATTGTGTATGGAATCAGAAAATGGCACATGGAGAAATGACAAAATGTGTGTCAACATTTTTGCCGGGAACAAACTCTTGCAGAAGTGAGATCAACATGAGAACCCTTTCAGTCTGGATCATAGCATTGTGGCTTTCTTCCAGTAGCCACTAGAAGGCTCCTGAGACAGGGAGAAAGACGGAATCTGCTGAATGGAAACGTGCAGATTTAGAAAACGTGTGTAGAGTGCGTAGGTGGAGTGTGTGTGTATGTGTGTGTGTGTGTGTGTGTTTGTGTGTGTGTGTGTGTGTGTGTGTGTGTGTGTGTGTGTGTTGAGTACTTATACAAAGGAAATGGCCCAGGATGAGATTGACATTGGGACAGAGGGACTGGCTTGCACAACTGAGGACGCCCATGAAGGTTTTTGATTAGAGCCTCCACAGATGCCTCAGGGTCAAGTTCATGGAGCCACTGTGCTGTTCTGGGTGCTGGATCTCCAGATCTTCACTTCCTGTGTTGCTTCTAACTCTTAACCACTGGATTTTTTCCTATTGACATTTTGGCTCCGCCCTCTGATGACGGGTTAGTGTGGAGGGAGTAAACCCCGAAGGCCATCCGGGTGTTTGCTGTGTCAGTGTCTTTGCTGTGTCCTGACCCTGCAGCGCCTTCTGATACATTTGCGTCAGCATGGGCTGCTCACTGGCTTTGAGCTGTTTTTGTTAGTCATGAATATCCACATTGAAGAATATTTCTCCAGCTCATTCTGTTTTTAAATATTTCACACATACTTAATATGGACTTCTCGGTGGCTTACTAGTCTATAAAGTTCTCTCTACACTTTGTGCTAATAATTCCCTTTCTAAGAATCTGCTATACATTTCTAAAAAAATTTTCTCAAATATACTGTTAACGATGCCCATTTCACAGTTATTTGTAACACATTTGTTCATCTATAAATATTTTTGAGTATTTACTGTGTCTGAGATTTGGGGAAAGAAGTTGTTAAGTCACATGAACATTCAATTTTTCTAACCTCTTATATGGCTTATTCTTTGGTTGAAAGAAAATAAGCAAGGTGGAGAGTTTTCAGTTAATCTAAATAATATTAAATTGTGCAGTGCTAGGTTTTCTGGAACTGTACAGATATTAGACTTATGATTGTCAGGACAGTCTTTACTGAAAATTGGCACTGAGAAAAGACCAGGAGGAGGTCAGGTTGGGAGTTGTAGGAAGAGAATGGGCAGACAGAGGAATTGAGACAAAGGGGGCAGCAAGCGCAGAGGCCTTGGGGACAAGCAGTGCCTGGCACTTTGAAAGAGACTCAGGTGTTGGGGACAGAGAACATGAGGAGAAAGCAAGGAAGCAGGTGAAGTCAGAGAAGTGACAGGTGTGAGAAAGAGAACAGAGAAACCAGGAACTATTTGGCCTTGGCTCTTACTTCCAGTGAAATGCAAAATGGCAGCATTCTGAACAGAGACTTTCAGGACCTGACTTAGGCTTTAAACAGGTTACAATGGCTGGAGACCAGCGAGTACCTAACAAGGAAACAAAATCCCAAAGCAGAGACTGTAGACTTCTAGCGAGGCAGGTGGGCCAGGACAACAGAGCTGGAGAGAAATGGCCAGATCCGGATATATCTTCACAGAGCGACAATGAGGCCTCCAAACTACCGATCTAAATGTTTATCAGGAGCAGAGTAGCTTTAAAAAATGATGGCGTACCCACTTGTAATGGCCAGTTTTGTGTGTCAGCTTGACGCACCCAGGAGATGCTCCCCAAAAATATTCGTTCTAAGTGTCTGTGAGGCTCTTTCTGGAAAAGATGCGCTTTTTCTGGAGACACCCACCTTGTCTTGTCCTCAGATCTCAGGGCTCCTCGTTCTTGGAGACTTTGGGATGCAAACTTAAGACTGGGAATGGTACTGCTGTCCTTGGTTTCTTGGACTGGATCATACCATGAATTTTCCTGGATTGTTAGCTTGTGGATGGCATGTATGGGACTTCTTGAGCTCCATAGTCCTGTGACCAACTCCTACATAGCAAACTGAGACAGAGCCTTGAGAGTATTTATAATCTAAATGCATGGAAACACAAAGATGAATAGCATGAAATAGTAAAATCCCTGGGTCATAAAATGTTTACATATATATGTATATAAATATATATATACATACGTTAATTTATTAAAAATGAGCACACTAAAATGTAACAATAGCTTTTTGTGAGGGGCAGATAGCATGCTAAAGGGAAATTTTAAATATTACCTTGTTTTACTGAGCTTCCTCCTACCAAATTATACTTGCTTCTCTTTTTTTT
>PVIR01029010.1:0-21461 GCA_004026965.1 Petromus typicus | reverse complement strand
AACATGATGCCCTGAAATTGGAGCTGAATAGCAAAGGAAAGCCCAGGATCTTCACAAACACATGGAAACTGAATAACATTTTGCCGACCAACCAATGGGTCATAGAAAAAATTACAGAAGAAATTGAGCAGTTCTTACAACTAAAGAATAAATTAATGCAACAGAAACCAAGAGAACAGTTCAAAAAATCAATGAATCCAAAAGTTGGTTCTTTGAGAGGATAAACAAAATTGATAGACCCTTAGCTAACCTCATTAAACAAAGGAAGGAAAAGGCTCATATCTATGCTATTAGGAATGAGAATGGATAAATTACTACTGACCCAGAGGAAGTCCAGAGGATAATAAACACCTACTTTGAAAATTTATACTTTAATAAAATGGAAAATGTAGAAGAAATGGATAGATTTCTAGACACATATGAACTCCCAAAGCTGAATAAAGAAGATATAGAAATGTTAAATGCCCCAATAATGGTCTGTGAAATTGAAAATGTAATTAAAAACTTGACAACAAAGAAAAGCCCTGGACCTGATGGTTTTACTGCTGAATTCTATAAAACTTTTAAGGAAGAGTTAGTGCCTCTACTTCTGAAACTCTTCAATGAAATTTAAAAGGAAGCAATGCTCCCAAACTCATTCCTGGAAGCGACCATTACCCCGATTCCAAAAGCAGAGAAAGACCCAACCAAAATAGAGAAATACATGCCAATATCTCTAATGAAAATCAGTGCTAAAATTCTCAGTAAGATCCTGGCAAACAGAATACAGAGAATTATCAAAAAGATTATATACCCTGACCAAGTTGGATTCATCCCAGGGAGGCAAGGATGGTTCAACATACGTAAATCAATCAATGTTATACACTATATTAACAAGCTTAAGGACAAAAATCATATGGTCATCTCAACCAATGCAGAAAAAGCATTTGACAAAATACAACACCCATTTATGTTCTAAACTCTACAGAAGATCGGAATAGATGGTCTCTATCTCAAACTAATAAAAGCTATCTACGAGAAACCTTCAGCCAGTATCATACTAAGTGGTCAAAAATTGAAACCTTTCACACTAAGATCAGGAACAAGACAAGGGTGTCCTCTCTCACCACTTCTGTTCAATATAGTTCTGGAAATATTAGCCATAGCAATTAGGCAAGAGAAAGAAATCAAACGAATAATGATTGGAAAAGAAGAAGTTAAATTGTCATTATTTGCTGACGACATGATACTCTATCTAGAGGATCCTAAAAACTCAGTTAAAAAACTGCTGGACGTAATCGCCAATTTTATCCGCATAGCTGGTTACAAGGTCAACGTTCAAAAATCAGTAGCCTTCATATACACAAACTGTAGACCCACTGAGATAGAAATTGGAGAGTCAGTCCCTTTCACAATAGCATCCCAAAAAATAAAATACTTAGAAATCAATCTAACAGAGGAGGTGAAAGACCTCTACTCTGAAAACTATAGCACTCTGAAAAAGAAGATAGAAGATCATATCAAAAAATGGAAAGACATACCTTGCTCCTGGATAGGAAGAACCAATATTGTCAAAATGACTATACTCCCAAACTACTCTACACATTCAATGCAATCCTGATTCAGATCCCAACAGCATATTTCACAGATATAGAGAAAAAAATTCAAACTTTCATCTGGAACCACAAAAGACCTAGAATAGCCAAAGCAATTCTAAGCAACAGGGACATGGTGGGGGGTATCACAACTCCGATCCTGAAACTATACTATAAAGCGACCGTGATAAAAACTGCGTGGTACTGGCAAAGTAATAGACCTGAGGATCAATGGAGTAGACTAGAAGATCCAGAAACTACTCCAGATACACTGAGCCACTTCATCTGTGACAAAGCAGCCAAAAATCCTCAATGGAGGAAAGATAGCCTCTTTAACAAATGGTGCTGGAAAAACTGGGTTTTAACTTGCCAAAGGCTAAAACTAGATCTAACTCTTTCACCATGTACCAAGCTAAAATCAAAGTGGATAAGAGACCCAAATATTAAAACAGACACTCTAAACCTACTGCAAGACAGGTTCGGTAAAACTCTTGAAGACGTTGGCTTAGGGAAAAACTTCATGAACAAAACTTCTATAGCACAGCAAATGGCTGAGGAAATCAACAAATGAGACCTCATTCTTGTAAAAATCTTCTGCACAGCAAAGTAACCCACCAACAGTGCAAATAGGCAACCAACAATGTGGGAAAAAATCTTTACCAGCTCTTTCTCAGATAAAGGCGTATTATCTAGAATATATAAAGAGCTCTAAAAAATCAGCCCACCCAAATTTAATGACCCAATTCAAAAATGGGCATCTGAAATGAACAGAGATTATTCAGAGGAAGAAATAATAGCAGCTAAGAAGCATATGAAGAAATGCTCAACATCATTAGTCATTTGAGTGATGCAGATGAAAACAACATTGAGATTTCGTCTCATTCCACATAGAATGGCTGCCATTTCAGAATCAGCCAACAACAAATGTTGGCGAGGCTTTGGAGAAGAATGAACCCTTCTCCACTGTTGGTGGGACTGTAGACTCATACAATCCCTGTGGAGATCAGTTTGGAGAATCCTCAAAAAGCTAGGATTGATGGTCCCGTTTGACCCGGCCATTGCCCTGCTAGGTATATACAAAAAAGAATTAAAAGACTCATATCACAGTGACATATGTGCATCCATGTTTATAGCAGCCCAGTTTTTGATTGCTGCATCTTGGAAACAACCCAAGTGTCCATCCACTGGAGACTGGATAAAAAAGCTGTGGTTCTTCTACAGAATGGAGTACTACTCTGCCATAAAAAATGATAAGTTTGAATCATTCCTACTTAAATGGACATACCTTGAGGATATCCTCATAAGTGAAATAAATAGGGCACAGACAGGTACATATCGCATCTTTTCTCTGGTATGAGAAAATGAAGATGTAAATGAGTCCTAGCATTGTATGTTATATATTGTGAAATAGAAAATGCTCAATGTAAAATAAGGTGAAAGGGGACAATGTTGAGATTGTAACAAAAAAAGTAAGGAAACAAATTTTATGTATATGGGGGTAGGGCTATGGGAAAAAATGAGAATTAAGTTGTGTCTTATACTGGTACAAATCCCTATTATGGAGTGCAATCATGATGTGTATATTTAATGTACCAATAAAGATTAAAAGGTAAAAAAAAATCTGAGGCTATAGCTACTTTCCCCTTCCCTTTCCAGAGCATAGATTTTAATTTATAGATAAAACCAAGAACACTGATCAAAGTTATTATCTAGTTACAATTACAATAAGAGGGCATCAGACTTTCTTGTGAGTGCCTTATAAGAAAAGCCCATGAAAGGGTCAATCCTCTCTTTTGTAAGAAAGTGAATGCGTAAATAAGGTCCAAAATGTATGATAGATATTGTAAAAGAGGAAGAAAATTTTAAAGAAGGGAAATGGGGGGGGTAGGGAAAAGCAAAGAAGAAAAAGAAAGAAAAAATGATGATAAAAAGAAAAAAAAAGAAACAAACTTGTATTTTTAGGGGGTTAAGGGGTTTAAGGGAGGGCAGGGGAATCAAACAAATGATCTAGATGTTACATGAACAGGTACAAATTCTTAGTGAGGAATGCAATCAAAATTTATATCTAAAACATACCAATAATCTCAATTTAAAAAAAAAACTTCTCTATGTCTAAGTTCTTTAAATTAGTCCACCATTGATTTTAGTTACTCATTAAAAGCTTCTAATATAATCTTACCAGCTCATATAGAGAGTCAGAGATTTAGACCTTTCCCAGGTGGCTCTCACTCTGATGAAGGTGAGAGTGGAACTGCTTTTTACACATCCCTTCTCAAGTAAATTTTGAAAATGGCAAAATGACTACAAAACCTCAGGGTGCTATTCTTTAAGTGAAAACATAAATAAAAGTGACATTTTACTTAGAACACTTATTTTTTGAAGTAATATTTTATGGGAAATCTCAAATTGTTTTATGAATATTCTAATATGAAATGATGAAATATTAGTGATGACTAAGGTTTTCACTATGAAAAAATAGATATTTTAAAAAAGCAAAAAAGACGATAATACTAAATTTTATTTACAATATTAATAAAACTCAATTATTTACATGTTTATAAATATAAGTAGATTTTTTTCCAATTCTGTTATATGTGGTCATCTAATCTATTTATTTGTAAACTTGATTCATTTAAAAAACAGTTTAATTATTAAAACATAGCTCATTTCAGGCCTGAGCTAAGAAAATAAAATACAAGCTTGAAGCAATTCAAAAATCATTACATATGAAAAATATGCTATAATTAGAGAAATCATCATTTTGTGAGTCCTTAACTAATACTTGAAAAATAACCATGATATATATCAAACTATTTGGTGAAGTCATTGAAACACAGGACAATCACAATTTGACTTTCAGATTATTTACAAGATGTACTTGTAGAAGGACTGCGTATCCTTAAAATGGATGAATCTGGTGTCCACCAGAAAAGCTAAATGATTAAATTCTGAAATACCAACTTTGGGAAAGTTGGAAAAAACATTCCTTCAAGCACAATACAGTGGCACCTTGGTCTGCCAGCTTCATTTGCTGTATGATTTGAGAGAAGATGGTTACATTTGTAGAGAGGAGGGCATGGCCATGCTTTTTACTTGATGCAAAGATTGTCAAGAGAAGCAAAATTTTGCTGACTACTTTTGTTTGTGATCTTGGTTGTCAGAGAGCATACACCTTCTTGAACTGAGAATTTACTCTACAGTAAGAGTGGGCTGTATCACCTGTGTTACTTTCTAAGGAAAAATATTCAATATAAAATTGTCTTTAATAAATAATATGACAAATTCATAATGTGCTAGATTATACAAAATAATGAATCAAGCCTTTAAAATGATAAAAGATATAAAACCTATTCTAGATTTAAAGAGATAAAATGAAAATAAAATAAATACATAAGCTGAACTTGGATGCAGAAAAAATAAATAAATACATTATATAAACTGTATTTGGCCAACTAGCCCTGAAGAAGACAATGAATGCCACTTCTAGGGTAGCTGAAGAGATTTAGCTGTCAATTTCTAAGTGGTGACATGAAGACTGACATAGTGTGGTAGAAGTGTGATGATCTAGCTATGTGTAAAGTTATCTATAGTCTAAGAAAATTCACACTAAAAAATAAGATATGAAAGGCAATGTCTGATATTTGCTTACCAAAAACAGAGAAAAGGCCTAGCACACATACTTGGCCCATGTACACAAAGGTACAACTGTGCATGTGTGTAGGAACTGTACATAAATGGGGATTTTTAAGGCAACAGTTTACTGCTAATGAAATTACATTGTGGTAAAATACTTATTTACAGTCCTAGACTTGAAACATTCTGTAGAAACAAATACTTTCCAAAAACTAGAGGATAAAAAATCGGTAAAACATGCATCAGTGAAATTAAAATGACAATAAAATGACCAAATTTCAAATGAACATAGCATTTTTTCCAAAAATATTATCATGAAACCCCTGAAGTAGTTGAAAAGTGGCACAACTTTATATGTTTGGGAGTTTTTTATTTTATAGTTTTTATACTCAGGCCAGGCACATGTGTAGAAAATAGAATGATTTATGATAAACATAGTCTATATTCCCACCTGTCCTCAAACTCATATGTATTTTCCAGTATCAATTTCTCTCACCTATCTTTTAATTTTTCTTAGAGTAATTTAATTGATCTCCCAGAATGTTGATTCTCTGTTTGATGTACTAGCTGAATGAAATCAGAAGCTTCTAAGATATTCTTAAATTTCATAGATCACAAAAATCATCAGCACATTTTTTTTTTAATTTTGGGGGTACCAGGGATCAAAGTCAGTACTTTTCACTTAAAGGCAGGTAGTTGCACCAGTGAGTTACATCCTTAGCCCCATAAATACAACTTTTAAAATGTGATTACTTTTGTCTTGATTTAAAATGGAGGACTCAAAGATACAAGATGCACTTGGTTTAAAAGGGAAAAAAAAGCAAGTAAAAGCTTTCAATATCCTGTAAAGTTAGCTCATAGCTTACTATGCAAACACCATAAGTGACTTTTTTGAGTATGTGTTCAATAAAAATGCTTACTGATTCACTGGTAAACAAAGAAGCATAATTTCAACATGTGTATATGACTAATGAAAATATTAGTACTAAAAATGAGTGTTCAATCTTTCAATTATGAATGTTTCCACACAGTCTCCCTCCTCTAGCCACACTCCACCATACAAATGTTCAAATACTCTGTCCTCAAAAACTTCAAGCTGGCTCGGGTTACTGTTTGACCTCAAACCTATGAATATGATCAGAAATTCTCATAAGAACAGAATCTGTGTTGACCAGCTTCTACATGCTGTGGTAGTGGTTCTTCTCCATATAGGTATCTGGGTTCATGCAGAAAAATGTAAAAGATACAAATTTTGTGTCTTGACACAAAACAATCTGGATTATTAACTTTGGAGGCAGGCCCCAGCAATCAATATTTTAATGAAATTCTTGTGTACAATAGATGTTCAACAGTCCAGGACTGAGTAAAAGAGCCTCCTTTGCATATTAATATTTAAGAAAATAATCAATTCTAACTATAAGGAATGACATCGTTCCAGAAAGATGTGATGTTTATGAGCCCATTCAAAAGCTGGCCCTGGCTTTGTGAGGAATCTAGTTCTCGGTGTCATTTTCCACTGCACTTCAGGATAGTTATGTATTGACTGAAGCCTTCATGCTCAACTGGCCCTTCCTTAAGGCCACTGCATGAAGTCATGAATACATACCCAAGTTGTTTCTGTTTCCCATGGATGCACAGCGTCATTCTGACCTTGATGGTCTGTGGTAGTATATCCTTGTGTTGAACCTCTGTCCACATCTGAATTCAACCACTTCTAGAAGATGGTGCATCGCTGCAAGTGTACAGAATATACTCACCCTCTAGTCTTAACTTCTGATGCCTTTTTAGTCCTTACCTTTTAAAACCGACTTCTCTATTTCTTTGTTGCCTTATCCTCTCTAGATTATACATAATGTGATCTGAAATGTTTACTCCAATGTGACCATGAATATGTACAGACCAATATATGCATGCACTGAAAACTGTATTTATTCTTTAAAAAAAAAAATACAAGGTCTCACTTTGTAGTTCAGGATGGACCTGAGCTCAGCCTGAAGTTCATAGCAATACTGACTCTGCCTCGCAAATTGTGGAATTACAGATGCGAACCACCACACCTAGCACTATGGTATATGGTACTGATTACTGGTGTGTGTGTGAGTTTCCATGCCCAGTACTGTTGTATGTGATTAAGGGGGATCAAACCTGACACAGTCAGACTGACACAGTAGGTGGTCATTGCAGCACATCATCAGACACAATGCTCTATTTCAAAATTCTCTAAGACTTTCTTTGCAGGAAAACCTCATAGCAGATATTATGATTGGAACTATTAATTTGTCTTCATTGCAAAAGGTTAAAAAAATGTCCTTTTCATGTCCCAGACTCAGATGTTTATTTTATATTTTTGAAATTGGTAAAATACGTTGTGCAACTTGGTTAGTAAGCAAAGAAACCAGAGAGCCTTTTAAAAAGCAAGTGAAAAGGCTAAGAGTAACTCACTCATTTCTCACCTACCTCCAAATGACAGATTTCACACCCATAATGAGCTGTGTGGTTTGTATAGCTTTTATTTATTTATTTATTTATTTATTTATTTATTTATTTATTTTTGGAGCAAGAACTAAGATATTCTATCATCCTCAGATGTTTCTCTGGTGTTTGTTTTGTTTACTTTGTTTTGTTTTGCTAACTTTACTTCTATATCTATTGTATATACAAAAGTACATTTTATGCTAAAATTAAAAATGAAATTCTCTTTAAAGCAATATCTGGAACAATTTCCAAAACAACTGACATTCATTATGAATGTACTTTCACTTTTATAGATCTGCCAATGGGATGATTTTGTCCTAAAATGCTCATCTTCATTCCAAAACCACTGCAGCCGTGTCTTCCTTTCAGTTCCCAGCTCATATTTTTTTGTTGTTAAAATGCATATTGCTTTGAAAGAAGTGTGAGAAATTAAAGATTTCTCTAATATGAGGACTAG
Organism: Petromus typicus; assembly: GCA_004026965.1. Taxonomy (NCBI): domain Eukaryota; kingdom Metazoa; phylum Chordata; class Mammalia; order Rodentia; family Petromuridae; genus Petromus; species Petromus typicus. The sequence goes on along the minus strand of PVIR01029010.1, from coordinate 13,322 downwards.
GACTTAGGTTTCTTTTCAGCATTTCACAATACAAAGATGAAAGAGAAATAATACAGCTAACTTTAACCAGTAAGTATTCCTAGGGAAAAACTTCAACACCTAATAAGAGTTAAGTACCTTGAGGTACTTCAGTTCCCAGGTAGACAATAAACTGCATTTCCTCCAGTTCTTCTAGGCTTTTACAACTTATGCAAAGAGGAAGGAAGGGAAGACCCTGACTTCCAAAACATGATGCAGAACTGTACCCAGGCAGTTTTATTTCCTGCCTTATGACTGTGGCAGCCAGTATGGAAGGTAATTTGTGCCCATCTATAGCTGTTTGTCTGGCTCACTCATCCTGGCTAAGAGCAGGGGCTCTGCTACTGGATGCTCAGGACAGTGCCATCACAAAATACTGCTGGATGTGTTGCAGCCCTGAGGCCTGCACTCTACTTCCCAGATTTTCCACTGGACCCAAGAAGTAAAATCAAACATGTCAAGCAACTACTCTACATATAAACAGACTATTTGCTAAATAAATACAAATTTATCTGAGTTAATGCATGGAAGTTATTTATAAGCAGTTAATGAGAGATGTGAAAAAGAAAATAACATCAAAGAAAGGCTAACGTGGAAAGGTCACTCAAAGTGACAACAAAAAGAGACAGATGCATATAAAAAAGCAAGACTAACAAATTAAATATCAGAGAAAATAATAATTAAGGTTAAAAACACTAAAGACGAAAGAGATATAATGCTATAGTGTTAACAACATGCTAATCGAAGCACTTATTTTCCAGATGGCAAAGCATGTCAGTTTATTCTATCAATTTTTAGAGCCGAAAACAGTTGACAACAAACATCAATAATTGAGGTGTTACTAAAGGCATTAATAATTTTTAGAAGTCAAGGAAGGCCAGATTTTAGGTCAAATGCTGTGCAGCAACAAAGTAACCAAAGGTAACATTAAACCACAGACTTTTTCTAGATCTTTGGCCTCTATCTATTGTAATAATGTCACCTCTGCTGATGAAACCCGAGCTTTAGAATCCATGTTATAGCTTCTAGAGAAGAGATAAATACATTTGTTAACATCTAGAGATCAAAATACTCAAACATGTATATGTGCTTGTTTAGACCCTAATTGTCTCCCAATGGCCCATATGTTGAAGGACTGATCGATCTCTGGCATGCATTTCAGTAGGGCAAGGCAGTGAGGCCCCTGAGGTATGTGACAGAAGAGGATATTTCCTCCCCAACACTGTGAGGTGAGCAGCTCTGCTCCATTATGTGTTTCTTTCATTCTGTTCAGCCTCACCTCAGGCCTGGAAGACAAGGATATGAGCTCAAGTCTCTGAGGCCTGACTGAAAATGGATTCTTCTTCCTTTTACTTATTGCAAGTCATTTGTCACCATGATGGAAAGCTAATGAATGTGCAACATTACTGTTTTTGGTATATATTAAACATTTTTTATGGAAGTTATATTTTAAACCACTAAGGGGTAAAATGCTAAGAAAAACACCAGCACTTAAAAAGGCAAAAAAAAAAAGGACAAAAAATGAAAAGAATAGACAGAAACCATGGAAGTATATAGTGAGCATAAAAAATCCTAGGGTATGAGTACTTCAATAAGGATTTAAATATTCTAGACAAAAGATAAATTATTAAAAGAGAACAAAATATCAAACTATGCTTTGTCGAAAAGACACAGACCTAAATTCCAATAGCAAAGAATGGCTGGCAATAAGAGACAGAACATCATAGGTCATTAGGATGTCCCACTATGATTGTGTAAGTATTTATTAAATATTTTATGTTTACTAGCATTTATTTTATGAAGACAGATGCTCTTGTATTGATGTTACTTATTCTTGTTAGGTTGTTCCTTTAATGAACATTCAATGTCTTTCTGTCTCTTATAATCATTTTTATCCTTGAATTTTACATTGTCCAAGATAAAAGTTGCTTCCTTTGATTGTTTTGGAAGTCCTAAAATTGTAAATATGTAAGTTAATTAGATATATTATAGGGAGTTAGACAAGGCTGACCCTCAAAGATCCACTATGGAGAAAAATTGAGCCACATTCAGTAGTTAGCATCATATAAAAGAAGAGATACTACTTACTCCTTAGACATGACTAGCAATATTTGATACTCTAAATGGAGAAATTCCTTATACTTGACTTATTGTCCTATCTGATCCTCATTCAATCAATGTTACCTAGGTGAATGTACTTGAAATCTTATTAGTTGGCCATGGTTTTGTCCCACCTCATGCCCACTTTTCAGTTTTCTCTTGGGTCCTATAATTTTGTCTCATTTTTGTACCCACCTCAACTCATGCCTTTGACATACAAAAAAGTTTTGAAAAGTGGAGTGGGTGGGCAATGCACGTTCTAACCCCTCTGTGTCTCTTGGACAGAAGCTATTTCTCTTTCAATATTTTTCACATTATGAACCTCTATGATTCATAGAACTCATTGTTCAATTTTAAAGAATACAAACTAAAGTTTTCAGTATACAAGAGATTTGAGAGTTGCATCTATTCCCCTATATCTCTAGTTCATGAGATATTTTTGGATCTTTGAGTTTTAGTCTATGAATATCTTTTTATTATAGATGAGTTTCTTGAATGCAACAAACTGTGAATTTTGAACATTTTTATTGTTGTTGAGGTTGTTTGGTCCAGTCTGCCAAAGTGTGTCTTTGTTTTTTTTGTTTTTTTTAATAGAACTTTTTATTGGTACATTACATATACACATCATGATTTTACTCCACAATGGGGATTTGTGCCAGTATAAGAAACAACTTAATTCTCATTTTTTCTCATAGCCCTACCCACCCTAACACCCCCATATACATAAAATTTGTTTCCTTTCTTTTTTGTTATAATCTCATTATTTTTCCCTCTTCACCCTATTTCACTTTGAGTATTTTCTATTTCACAATAAATATCACACAATTCTAGAATTTATTTACATCGGTATTTTCTCATATCAGAGAAAAGATGCGATATTTACCTATCTGTGACCTATTTGTTTCACTTATGAGCATATTCTCAAGGTATATCACATCCATTTAAGTATAAATGATTCAAACTTATCATTTTTATGGCAGAATAATACTCCATTTGGTAGAAGAACCACAGCTTTTTTATCCAGTCTCCAGTTGATGGACGTTTGGGTTGTTTCCATGATGTAGCAATCACGAACTGGGCTGCTATAAACATGGGTCCACATATGTCACTGTGATATGAGTCTTTTAATTCTTTTGTGTATATACCTAGCAGGGCAACAGCTGGATCAAATGGGACCATCAATCCTAGCTTTTTGAGCAATCTCCAAACTGATCTCCGCAGGGGTTGTACGAGTCTACAGTCCCACCAACAGTGGAGAAGGGTTTCTTCTTCTTTGAAGCCTCACCAATATTTGTTACTGGCTAATTCTGAAAAAGGCAGCCATTCTCTGTGCAATGAGCTGAAATCTCATTGTGGTTTTCATCTGCATCTCTTGAATGACTAATGATAGTGAACAATTCTTCATATGCTTCTTAGCTGCTCTTACTTCTTCCTCTAAAAAATATCTGTTCATTTCAGATGCCCATTTTTGAATTGGGTCTTTACATTTGGGTGGACTTATTTGTTGAGCTATTTGTATATTCTAGATAGTAAACCTGTGTCTGAGGAACAGATGGTAAAGAAATTTTCCGACATTATTGTATGCTTTTTTGATCTGTTGGTGGTTTACTTTGCTGTGTAGAAGCTTTTTAAAGAATGAGGTTCCATTTGCTGATTTCTTCAGCCAATTACTGTGCTATAGAAGTTTTATTCATGAAGTCTTTCCCTAAGCCAATGTCTTCAAGAGTTTTACCTAACCTGTTTTGCAGCAGGTTTAGGGTGTGTGTTTTAATATTTAGGTCCCTTATCCACTTTGATTTTAGCTTAGTACACAGTGAAAGAGCTAGATCTAGTTTTAATCTTTGACAGGTTAAAGCCCAGTTTTTCCAGCACCATTTGTTAAAGAGGCTATCTTTCGTCCATTGAGGATTTTTGGTTTCTTTGTCAAAGATAAGGTGGCTCAGTGTATCTGGAGTAGTTTCTGGATCTTCTAGTCTACTCCATTGATCCTCGGGTCTATTACTTTGCCAGTGCCATGCAGTTTTTATCATAGTGGCTTTATAGTATAGTTTCAAGTTCGGAGTTGTAATACCCCACGACATGTCCCTGTTGCTTAGAATTGCTTTGGCTATTCTAGGTCTTTTGTGGTTCCAGATGAAACTTTGGATTTTTTTCTCTATATCTGTGAAATATGCTGTTGGGATTTCAATTGGGATTGCGTTGAATCTTTAGAGTAGTTTTGGGAGTATACCCATTTTGACGATATTGGTTCTTCCTACTCAGGAGCAAGGTATGTCTTTCCATTTTTTAAAATTTTATTTAAAAACTTTATTAGCAAGGAAGCATTAGATCCCATTTTCAAATATATATGTTATCAAGAACTTTTGATAATGGAATTGCTACACATGGACAATAAAACAAATATGTTTAAATTTAAGACATATATAATGAAATTTAAAAACAAACAAAAATACATCAATATTAAAGACCAAGAGGAATTTTCAGAAACAAAATATACAGTTATTAAGGTACATAATACGTGGAAAATGCTATTGTAAGTATAGATTAAGAAACAATTAGTAAATTAGAATAAAGATTTGGGAAAAGTCCAAGAACATACTATAATAAAACTTATTTTACTTGTTTTATACATATTTTTAATTATCATATAGTAATGATACGGACTTATGGGGCATAGTTAATTGTAAAATAGAAAATTAAAAGGAAAGGAGACATGGGAGAAGTCTGAAATATTAAATTAATGTTACAAACCAAAGGAGAAGAAAGAGGAAATGGGAAGATACTAAAGAGATATGAATGATGATTTTTTTCATAACTGATGAATTATAGAAATATACAGAATAAGAAAGCACCAGGTTTAGAGAAGTATATAAAATTCACAATGAAGCATGGGTTGGTGAAGAACTGTGTGATTTATAATGAAGTAAAATATTAAATTCAGCTTTACACTATAGTTGGACAATAGCATTCTATGGCAATGGGGTTAGAAAGATGAGGAAGAAATATTTTTCTCAGGTATTCTAATATAACAATGATTTAAGTTGTCCAGAGAAACAAAGAAGTAGTACAATTATATGTACCTGTTATCTAATAAACAGGATTATGTCCATAAAAATTATTAGATTCTAGTTAAAAATACAAAACACTTCTCGGGTTCAAATCAAATAAGATAAAAATAAATACTTTTCACCTGGGAGGAATGTATTATAAATAAGGAAATGTGTATTTTTCTAAAATTTGCACTAAGAACACACAGAAGTGTTCCAAATGGGGGCCTAAAACAGATTTTCCAAAAGGCTGTGGTCATCTTTCTTGGACTCAATATATTTACACCAAGGTTCTCTTGCACATCTGCCATACATTTTGGTATGTATTTGTGTGAGGTGTTACAGGAGCTATAGAATGGTACTTCAAAAGTTGCATGTTAGATAAACATAGAAGTAGAAACAATGGTATCAAGTTTTCCTAAATATTCCGTGATATTCTTTTGGAGAAGAGCCTGGGCTTTTTATATCTGGAGCCCAAGTCTCTGTATAATAAGGGCAAAGGGGAGGCAAGAAGTATTATCTTCCAGATGGGGCTGCACTCTCAGGCTCAAAAATGGATGTCCGTTACAGTGACACTGAGAATAGCTCATCTTAGAAAACTTTTTCACACTAGCAAGAAAAGAACAGAATGTGGAAATCAAGTCAGGATAGCAAATGTGGGAGAATCCAGCTGCGTGGCTTTTAGGTGTTTTTATTTTTAATTTTTTAATCTTTATTGGTACACAACATATATGCATCATGATTGCACTCCATAATGGGGATTTGTACCAGTATAAGACACAAAACAATTCTCATTTTTTCTCATAGCCCTACCACCCCCCCATATACATAAAATTTGTTTCCTTACTTTGTTGCTACAATCTCATCATTTTTCTCCCTTCACTTTATTTTACATAGAGCATTTTCTATTTCATAATATATACCATACAATTCTAGGACTCATTTACATCTTCATTTTCTCATTCCAGAGAAAACATGCTATGTGTACCTATCTGTGCCCTATTTATTTCACTTATGAGGATATCCTGCAGGTATGTCCATTTAAGTATAAATGATTCAAACTTATCATTTTTTGATAGAGTAATACTCCATTCCGTAGAAGAAAAAAACAGCTTTTTTATCCACTCTCCAGTTGATGAACACGTGGATAATTTCCAAGATTTAGCAATCACAAACTGAGCTGCTATAAACATGGATGCACATATGTCACTGTGATATGAGTCTTTTAATTCTTTTGTGTATATACCTAGCAGGGCAATGGCCGGGTCAAATGGGACCGACAATCCTAGCTTTTTGAGCAATCTCCAAACTGATCTCCACAGGGGTTGTATGAGTCTACAGTTCCACCAGAGTGGAGAAGGGTTCCTTCTTCTCCGCAGCCTTGTCAACATTTGCTATTGGCTGAATCTGAAATGGCAGCCATTCTATGTGGAGTGATTTGAAATCTCAATGTTGTTTTCATCTGCATCTCTCGAATGACTAATGATGTTGAGCATTTCTTCATATGCTTCTTAGCTGCTCTTACTTCTTCCTCTGAAAAATGTCTGTTCATTTCAGATGCCCATTTTCGAATTGAGTCATTAAATTTGGGTGGGCTGATTTTTTTGAGCTCTTTATATATTCTAGATAGTAGCTCTTTGTCTGAGGAACAGCTAGTAAAGATTTATTCCCACATTGCTGGTAGCCTTTTTGCACTGTTGGTGGTATCCTTTGCTGTGCAGAAGCTTTTTAAAAGAACGAGGTCCCGTTTGTTGATTTCCTCAGCCAATTCCTGTGCTATAGAAGTTTTGTTGATGAAGTCTTTCTCTAAGCCAATGTCTTCAAGAGTTTTATGTAACCTGTTTTGCAGAAGATTTAGAGTATCTTTTTTCATATTTAGGTCTCTTATCCACTGTGATTTTAGCTTGGTACATGGTGAAAGAGTTAGATCTAGTTTTAGTGTTTGGCAAGTTAAAGCCCAGTTTTTCCAGCACCATTTTTTTTTTTAATTTTAGGTTTTTTTGAGACAGGGTGTTGCTTTTGTGGTTCAGGCTGGCCCTGAGCTCAGCCTCAAACTCACATCACAATCCTCTTGCCTCTGCCTCCCGAGTGCTGGGATTACAGGCGTGAGCCACCACGCCTGGCACTGTGGTATGTGGTACTGGTTGCTGCTGGACGTGGGTCTCCACACCCAGTATTATTATGTGGTTACCGGGGAATCAAACCCGGGCCCTTGGGCTTGCAAGACAGGCGCCGGAACCACTGAGCTAACTCTCCGGCCCTCCAGCACCATTGTTAAAGAGGCTAACTTTCCTCCATTGAGAATTTTTGGCTCCTTTGTCACAGATGAAGTGGCTCAGTGTATCTGGAGTAGTTTCTGGATCTTCTAGTCTACTCCATTGATCCACAGGTCTGTTACTTTGCCAGTACCACGCAGTGTTTATCACGGTGGCTTTGCAGTATAGTTTCAGGTTCAGAGTTGTAATACCCCTCATCATGTCCCTGTTGGTTAGAATTGCTTTGGCTATTCTAGGTCTTTTGTGGTTCCAGATGAAACTTTGGATTTTTTTCTCTAGATCTGTGATATATGCTGTTGGGATTTCAATCGGGATGGCATTGAATGTGTAGAGTAGTTTTGGGAATATAGCCATTTTGACAATTTTGGTTCTTCCTACTCAGGAGCAAGGTATATCTTTCCATTTCTTGATATCATCTTCTATCTCCTTTTTCAGAGTGCTATAGTTTTCAGAGTAGAGGTCTTTTACCTCCTTTGTTAGATTGATCCCTAGGTATGTTATTTTTTGGGGTGCTACTGTGAAAGGGACTGACTCCCTAATTTCTATCTCAGTGGGTCTACTGTTTGTGTATATGAAGGCTATTTATTTTTGAACCTTGTTGACCTTGTAACCAGCTATATAGCTAAATTTGGCGATTAGGTCCAACAATTTTTTAATTGAGTTCTTAGAATCCTCTAGAGTATCATGTCATGAGCAAATATTGACAATTTAAATTCTTCTTTTCCTATCTTTATTCCTTTTATTTCTTTCTCTTACCTAATTGCTATGGCTAATATTTCCAGAATTATATTGAACAGAATTGGTGAGAGAGGATATCCTTCTCTTGTTCCTGATCCTAGTGTGAAAGGTTTCAATTTTTGACCATTTAGTATGATGCTGACTGATTGTTTGTTGTAGATAGCTTTTATTAGTTTGAAATACAGATCATCCATTCCAAAGTTCGGTAGGGTTTTGAACATAAATGGTTGTTGTATTTTGTCAGATTGGTGTTGTATTTTTGTGCATCAATCAAAATGACCATATAGTTTTGGTCCTTAGCTTGTTAATGTAGTGTGTAACATTTATTGTTTTACATATTTTGAACCATCCTTGCATCCCTGGGATGAATCCAACTTGGTCAGGGTGTACCATCTTTTTGATAATTCTCTGTATTCTGTTTTCCAGGATCTTATTGAGGATTTTTGCATCAATGTTCATTAGGGAGATTTGCCTGTAGTTCTCTTTTTTGGTTAGGTGTTTCTCTGCTTTTGGAATCTGGGTAACGGTTGTTTCCAGGAATGAGTTTGGGAGTACTGCTTCCCTTTCAATTTCATTAAAGAGTTTAAAAAATAGAGGCATTAACTCTTCTTTAAAATTTTCATGAAATTCAGCAGTAAAACCATCAGGTCCATGGCTTTTCTTTGTTAGCAAGTTTTTAATGACATTTTCAATTTCACAGATTTATATTGGGATATTTAACATTTCTATACCTTTTTTATTCAGCTTTGGGAGTTCATCTGTGTCTAGAATTCTATCCATTTCTTTGACACTTTCCATTTTATTAAAGTATAAGTTTACAAAGTAGGTGTATATTATACTCCCGACTTCCTCTGCATCGGTAGTGATTTCTCTGTTCTCATTCCTAATTGAATAAATATGAGCCTTTTCCTTCCTTTGTTTAATAAGATTGCTAAGGGTCTATCAATTTTGTTTATCCTCTCAAAGAACCAAATTTTCAACTCATTGATTATTTTTTAAGCGTTTTCTTTGTTTCTATTGCATTAATTTCTTCACTGATCTTTATAATTTCTTACCTATTGAAAGTTTTGAGTTTTTCTTGCTCCTCTCTTTGTAGTCACTTGAGGTTTAACATTAAACTGTTTATTTGAGCTTGCTCCGTTTTCTGCATGCAGGCTTTCACTGTTATGAGTGTTCCTCGTAGAAATGCTTTCATTGTGTCCCATAAATTTCTATATGTTGTTCTGGGGTTAATGTTTAGTTGTAAGAACTGTTCCATTTCTTCTCTGATTTTTCTGTGACCCATTGGTTGGTCAGCAGAGTGTTGTTCAGTCTCTATGTGTTTATAAGGATCCTGGGCTTCCCTTTGCTATTCGCCTCCAATTTCAGGGCACTATGGTCTGATAGTATACAAGCGATAATTTCAATTCCTTTATATTCACTTAAACCTGTTCAATGAATGAGCACATGGTCTATTTTGGAGAATGATCCATGAGCAGCTGAGAAGAATGTAAATTTTGATTTTGTGGGGTGAAATACTCTGCAGGCATCTATTAAGTCCATTTACTGAAGAGTTTGATTTAGCTACAGTATTTTCTTATTGACTTTTTGTCCAATGGATCTGTCTCTTTGTGACAGTGGTGTACTGAGGTCCTTTACTATTATTGTATTGGAGTTTATCTGGTTTTTCATGTCCATTAATGTTTATTTTATATAGTTGGGTGCTTTAGAATTTGGAGCATAAATATTTTAGATTGTTATTTCTTTCTCTTGGATTTTTGTCTGTACTAAAAGATAGTGCCCATCTTTATCTCTCTTTATCAGCTTTGGCTTGAAGCCTATTCTGTCTGCAAATAAAACCGCCACTCCTGCTTTTTTGCTGTTTCCTGTCACATTGTTTTCTATCCTTTTACTTTCAGTCCATGGGTTTCTTTCTGTATTAGGTGTATTTCATGTATGCAGCAGATCGTAGGATCTTGCTTCTTGATCCATTCTGTCAGTCTGTATCTCTTAATTGGTGCGTTGAGTCCATTGACATTAATGGCAATTATTGATATAGGCAAATTTAGTTCTGCCGTGTTTTCCCATTCTTCGCTCTGTTATTCCACTTTTGCCCTTTTCTCATCAGTTTCTTTTTTGGTACCATAGGTTGACTCGGTTAGGTCTCTTATGGATTTGTAACTTTGCTTATTTTTCTCCATGATGTTCATTAGAATGTTTTGCAGCACAGGTTTTGTATTTGTGAAGTTTTTCAGGTGTTCATTGTCATGGAAGTATCTTATTTCCCCATCAATTTTGAAGGATGATTTTGTAGGATACATCATTCTGCCTTGGAAGTTGTTTTCCTTTAGGGCTTGAAAGACTTCACTCCAGGCTCTTCTTGCATTGAGTGTTTGAGTTGAGAAGTCTGCTGTGATCCTGATGGGCTTCCCTTGGAATGTAACTGTTTTCTTTTATTGTTCTGCTTTCAGTATTTCATTCTTTTTCTTTTCTTTCTTTCTTTTTTTAAATCTGGAACCTTTATAATTATATGCCTAGGTTTAGATTTTTTCATGTCATGGGCATGTGGAGTTCTGTATACTTCTTATATTTGTATGTCCAATTCTTTTCCTTTTCCTGTGAAGTGTTCTGCCATTGTCTCTGTGAATAGTTTTTTTAATGTCTTTAGCATTGTCTCCTGCTTCCTCAGTGACTCCAATCAATCTTATGTTATTCTTCTTTGAATCATCTAGGAGGTGTTGAATTGATTTTTCATTATCCCTTTCTTTTTTCCACAGATTATGCTTTTCCTGTTCATTGTTTGAGATCCTGTCTTCTAGGTCTGAAATTCGTCTTCTGCCATGTTCATTCTATTGCATAACCTTTCATTTTCATTATTAATTTCCTGGACTTCTGTTTGTAGGTGTTTAAAAGGTTCCATTGTTTTGCTATCTTGGATTCTATCAAGTTGATGATTTCCTCTTTAGCTTTATTAATCATAATGTTTCCTGTGTTCAATACCTCTGCTTTCATCTCAGAGATCAGTTTTGATTTCTATTTTACTAGATCTGCCTTAGTTACCATTTCCGAAGACCCTGGAGACTGGCCTTCAAGCTTTTTTTATTTTCCTTCCCTCTGTGTTACCTTGAGGTGAGTATCTTTGTATCTGAGACTTTGAGTGTTTCCTCATCTCTGAATTTTTGTCGTAGCTGTTGTTTTTGGCATTGTACCTGCCCTGTTTTCTAGTACTGTTTGTTGCAAGTCCCTTTCCTCCTAATATTTAGGGACCTTAGTATATCAGTGTTCTTTACAGTCTGTATTGGGACCTAAAGAAAAACCCCTAGTTCTTGCTTACCATATGAGGCACTCAAACAATATGGTCAGAACACCTCCTCCCATCTACTTAGAGGCAGGAAGGCTCTGGCTCCTGTACTGCTACAATGGCACCCCCTGAGGTTCCAATAGGCCCACTTGCTCAACAATACAGTGTCCCTGGGCTCGCTTATGCATTTGGCCTGGTGGGCTGTAGGCTGCAGGTCCTGTGCAGCTGCAATGATACTGGCTGAATTTTCAACAGGCTCACCTACTTACCAATACAGATTCCCTGGATGTGCTTCTACAGTTGACTTGGAAAAAGTCAGACTCTGGCCTTCCTTGGCTGTGATGGCACTGGCTGCCGCTTCCCCGGTTCTGTCCTCTGTTATACTCAGTCCCATGGTGCTCTTCTGGCATGGGCCTGGAGGCCAGGAAGCTCCAACCCTGGGGCAGATGCAATGGCGACAAATGCCGCCTCCAACTTTGCCTCCGCAGTGCTGCCTGCTGTTATACTCAATCCCTGGGCATTCTTTTGGTGTGGGACTGCAGGCCAGGAAGCTCCAACCCCAACGCAGATGCAATGGCCCAAAGTGTGACTTTTAATTAGAGAACTGTGGACATTAACTTTTAGGAAATACTGCTGAGAGGTGCTTATGATTTACTATCATTATGTATTTCATTATGTAAGTAATGACTGATTTTCTTTTTCTGCTATTTGTTGAATTGTTTATGGATTGACCCTTTTGGTGTTTTCATTCCATCTGGGTTTTGGGTTTAATTTGTTTCATTATTTTTGTGTAAAATCTTCTGAGTATTTTCTAGAGTCCTGGTTTAGTGTTCATAAAATGGACAGTAGTTTTAAAATGTGTTTTATAAAGACCTATTGTAAAAGTCCAGTTTCTTAGTACCATACAGCCAATTTAAGAAGCTAAATAATAAATAGATCAGGCCTACAAAATGTGAGCTCGTCCTCAGTCAAATGATAGGCCAACAGGAAAAGAACATAGTGATAAACACTGATGGAGATTTATGGTTGAAAAGACAGCTGGAAGTAAGGTGTCCTGATGGAACTGAGCAGAAAGGACTGATGTAGATTTGGAGACATCGATGTAAGAAGATGGTGTTCAGTATTTCTCAGTTTTGTTTGTTTTTGCCTTTAGTTCTAAGTGTCACACATACAATTATTAGGTAGGTCTTTATAGGTCTTTATGTAATCTCAAAATTTTACCAAATTCCAACATCTTTTTGTCTATACTAGTATTTCCTTTGGGTCTCTAAGTATATATTTATATTGCATTTTATGCTGATATAATTTCTATATGGGTAATACAATGAGTTCTGACAAATATCTAAAAGGAAATAAAAATTAGCATTTCAACAAATTTCTATTTTGCATTTCACAATCAGTTTTTCCTTTTCATCACTGATCAGCACACTAACTCTGTGTTTTGGCATCCATGCAGAAAGTACAGGCAGGGAATCATTCACTCTGTACCTCTTTGCATCTTGCTCCTTTCTCTTTGTGTACATGCTAAGTTATCCATGACCACCCAGACATAGCAAGAAGTGTGCCCAACAGTTGCACAGGTCAGTCCCTAAACCCTTCGCATTGGCAATCTCAAGTTTAAAAGTCACAGACAGGACTATGTCTACTCTCCTAATCTCTGGATCTGGTACATCTCCCTCCAAATTTGAGACTGTACATTTTACCTACAAATCTGAAATATTTTATTAGCTGAGCCCTAATATTTTTATTTTATTTGATATTATCACAATTTATATATTTTAAAGTGTTCTTTGGAATAATATAGAACAGAGATGATTGTGTGTTTGTTTCTGTTTTCGTGTGTGTGTGTGTGTGTGTGTGTGT
>PVIR01029009.1:0-21492 GCA_004026965.1 Petromus typicus | reverse complement strand
CCCGGCACTGTGGTGTGTGGTACCTATTGCTGCTGGGTGTGAGTCTCCACACCCAGTATGGTATGTGGTTACCAGGGAATCAAACCTGGGCCCTTGTGCTTGCAAGACAGGCACCAGAACCACTGAGCTAACTCCCCGGCCCAAGAGCATTGGTTTTTAAAGTGGGAGCTATGCAAAATGATGCTTTAGGCAAGATATAACAAGAAAACTTGAGCAATTAAGGTTTGTTGCTGCTTAACTCTAAAAGGCTGACACTGCTCCATCCGTGTTGCTGATGACCTGGCCTTTTTGGTAGGCTAGGGAAACTGAGGGTACTGGGATATATGTAATATGATAGGCCTTTTGTGTTTACTTATGCTGAGCTAGAACATATTGTATGTAGTTCCTTCTGCCTGGTTTATTGGTCTTTCAGATAATATTATCTGGTTAGGGTGAATTAAACCTTGCTAAATAGATAAATAACTTAAATTTCACTTTGCAGTTTCTTTGCAAGATTCAGAATCAATTAAAGTTTGAAGTAATAGTACAGACAAACTAGAAAAGCAATAAAATAAGCAGACTGACACTTGCATTTGTTATGAGCTTCTCAGTCAAGGGCAAAATATAGAAATGGTGATCTGATTAGTTGATGGGAGAATCAATAAAAGATACCCTTATAATTATTAAAAACACTATTATATACACTAAGTATATTGTGCCTTAAGGTATTAGGCTGAGTATATGAATGAACCCCTTTTATTATTTGAGATTTCAGAATATGAAGACAAAGATCTCTTTAATGGTTAAAGTTATATACTGATTGATCTACTTACTACTTAAAAATTTTATTAAGCTTAACAAAAATCTTTAAAAATTTTGAGGTTTCTTTAGAAGTGAAAGAAAGAAAGCCATAGACTTCTGTTCTTCCTATTTTGGTAGAAGTGGCTGAAATAATATACAAAGTAATAATTCAACCTTTGTTAGCAAATATTGTTGGAGTACCAATTGAAGAAATTGCTGAAGATTTGAAATAATGAATATTGTACCAAGTTATAGAATTTATAAAGGTTATGGTATATTTTGGTAAAATAACAGAACTTACAGTAGTTGGTGAGCTGTTTCAGTAATAAAATATATAGAGACCTGGTTTTCCCCCCAAAACCACCAAAGAGAAGATTCACCAAGGATATATTCTGAGTAAATGACTTAAATTTTTTTTTTTATAGGGTTTTTTGAGACAGGGTCTTGCTTTGTGGTTCAGGCTGGCCCTGAGCTCAGCCTCAAACTCACATCACAGCAATCCTCCTGCTTCTGCCTCCCGAGTGCTGGGATGACAGGCGTGAGCCACCACGCCCGGCACTGTGGTATGTGGTACTGGTTGCTGCTGGGTGTGAGTCTCCACGCCCAGTATTGTTATGTGGTTACCGGAATCGAACCAGGGCCCTTGCGCTTGCAAGACAGGCGCCTGAACCACTGAGCTAACTCCCGGCCCATGACTTAAAAATTTTACAGCAACGTAGGACGTAAAGAGTGTGAAGAAAATTCAGCCTAATGAATAAAGCATACCCAACAGATTGGTGTCCCTCTGGAGTCACATGATTTTACTTTTATCTCTAGAGGTCCTCAGTTTTTTATATTTGGTGATTAGCATGCTCAAGTACTTCTTTATACTTTAGCTATGTATGTGTGCATTCCTAAGTAATAACTTGTATTGAAGCCAGGGCTGGGGAGAAGTTAGGAGGGAGGTAGACTGAGTGTAAAGAGGCCCTCATGCTTGGACTTGTGTGATTTGAGAGTGATGCTTCCTTCAGCTTATTTTGGTTGCTCTACCGTAGTCCCAATCTTCCATATGTTAAACTGTGTACTTTTTTTTTGAGACAAGGTCTTGCTTTGTAGTTAGGCTAGTCTTGAACTCAGCCTCGAACTCAGCAATCTTCCTGCCTCTGCATCCTGAGTGCTAGGATCACAGGTGTGAGCTACCTGCCCAGCATTGTTGTATATAGTTACCAGGATTGAACTAAGGACCTTGCACTTGCAAGGCAGGCACTAGAACCACTGAGCTAACTCCCTGGCCCTAAACTGTGTACGTTTAAGCATTATGTAAATAGTATATTTATTCTCTTTCAACTTTTTTACTTAATATTGTAAAACTACTTGTAGCTTTGCTGTATAATACTTTATTGTGTGATTGACTATATTTCAGTTTTATTTCCCCTCTTCCAGTCAGATGTTAATGAACTCAGGGCCTCATGCATGCTAGATAAATATCTTGGAACTGAGCTACATCATTGGCCCTCTTGGATTTCTTTGTACTCTGACTGAATCCTTTAGTTATTCATGCGCCTTTTTATGTTTTCAATTTATGTTACTCCTGTGAATTGCGTGCTTATATCTTATATCAGTTTCACTGCTTTGTATAAGTGCTGTGTATATCCTATGTTTCAGTCATTTGATTGAGTTAATTGCAGATCTCTTTTCCCAGTCTGTCGCTTGTTTTTCATTTTCTCTTGGGTCTTTTGATATATAATCTTTGAAACCATAAGTAAATTTGGGCCAGGGGTTTAGATCAGTGGCACCACGCCTGCCTCAATAGCACAAGGTCCTGAGTAGATCCCCATTGCTGGGTGGATTGGGGGATGAATTTATTAGTCTTTGTGTTTTTGCTTAGAAAAGCCTTCCTTAATAGTACATCTTAGTGGGCTGGGGATTTAGCTCAGTGGTTCCAGCACCTGCCTTGCAAGGTCAAGGCCTGGGTTTGATCCTGGGTAACCACATACAACAATGCTGGGGTAGGGAGACTCAGACCCACCAGCAATCAGAACCACATGCAAACCGTCCTGGGTGTGGTGGCTCATGCCTGTAGTCCTAGCACTTAGGAGGCAGAGGGAGGAAAAAATACTTTTTAGTGCCTGCATGGTAACTCAGCCCATCAGCAGTCAGTACTACATACCACAGTGCAGGGTGTGGTGGCTCTGCCTGTAATTTTAGCACTTGAGAGGCAGAGGCAGGAGGATTGCTGTGAGTTTGAGGCTTGCCTGGGCTACCTAGTAAGCCCAGGGCCAGCCTGAACTACAAAAAAATGAGACTTTGTCTCAAAAAAAAAAAAAACAAAAAAAATTTTATTGCTGGGCATGGTAGGTCTGTACACCCAGCACTAGGAGGCTGAGGCAGGAGAATGGCTATGAATTTGAGGTCAGCCTATGCTACATAGTGAGTTTTGGCCAGCCTGGTTTGCATAATGAGACCCTCAAAAAACTTTAAAAAAAAGTGCACATCGCATCTGAGGAACTCGACTATCATAGAAATTCCTGCATGAAGGCACTCTTCTTTTGTGCTGTCCACTTCTAATAGGAACTTGGGGACAGTTCTGCATTATAGAGTCCTCGTGTTGTCTTGTAATTGACAGGTCTCATGCATTTCTTAGTCATCTTTGCCACATCCTATCTCCTGTATAAATTCCATCACACCCCAAAAGAAACCTTGCACCCATTAGTAGTGACTCCCCATTTTCCTTCCTGCCAACTTCTAGGAAACGAGTGATTGTTTTCTGTTGTTATAGATATGCCTTTCCTAGATATGCCATATAAACAGAATCATATAATGTAGCTTTTTGTTGTGGAAGTCTTTCATTCATCATAATGTTTTCATAGTTCATCCATGTTGTAGCATATGTGTATGCTATTTTAAGGCTGAATAGTATTCTATCATATATATAAAACAAGTCTGTATGAATATACTGTAATTTGATGTTGGCATCCTTCATTGAAAGATCTTGTCCTTTGAATTGTCTTGGCATGTTTAAAAATCACTTGACCATAAGGATAAAGATGTATTTCTGGGTTCTCAGTTCCATTGATTCATATTATGTCCTTGTGACAGTAATTATGCTATCTACTGTGCTGTAGTATATTTTAATACATTCATGAATTATTTGCTTAATATTCTGTGGAGGTGTTTGGCATCTGTGTTCATGAACATTTGTTTGTAGTTTCCTTTTTTTTTTTTTTTCTGGTGCTGGGGATGCAACTCAGGATCTTGCTCTCATCAGGCAGGTGTGGTGTCATTGAGCTAAACCTTCAGTCCAGTAGTTTTCTCTTTTTTTGCCACTGGTCTCACTATGTAATTCATTCTAGCTTTGGTCTCACTGCATCTCAGGCTGGCCCCGAGTTTGAGGTGATCTCCTTGCCTCAGCCTCCCAAGTGCTGAGATTACAGCATGTGCCACCATGCCCAGTGGATAGTTTTCTCTTTTTTATACTATCTTGGTTTTGGTTTTGGTATCCACATAATGCTGGCCAACTCATAGAGCCCGGAATGGGACACTGCCAGTTCAGATGAGCCCACTCCCCTTCTTAGCGAAACACTGGTCTTGTTTTACTTCAGTCACAGAGGACATGTCAGCAGATCACAAGCAGTCCCTTGAGGGACTCCAGCAGGCCCCAGAAGTTAGAAAGGACACATCTGCTTGCCATTTCTCTGACCTATCCCTCTCAAAATCCCATCAAAAAAGCTAAAAATAAAAGGTCTCTTAGCTTGTAAGAGACACCTTTTCTGTTGTGCTCACATAGGGAGGTTTAGCAATGAATCTGCTTGGTCTGTTGAGTTTGTATTTCTCATTCTCTTAGCTACATAATGAGTTGGGAAATGTTTCCATGGTTGTGTTGTTGTTGTTTTTATTGTTTGTTTTCTACAGTTCAGTTTGGATATTCCTTTTACAAAAAGAAAAATAAAGCTGTAAATTCCATTTCCTAATTAGGGGTCATTCCAATTTAAATGTGACTGAGTTTTGGTAATTTTTAGTTTTTGAGAAATCAGTTCATTTTGTCTAAGTTGTCATATTTGTGTGCAATGAATAAAATTATTCCTATTATCCATCCTTCCTTCCTTTAAATCCTCCCACCCCTCTGCAGTAGTGGAGATTGAACTCAAGGAAGGTCTTGCTAGGCACTCTGCCACTGAGCTACATCTCTAACGCTCTCTCTTTTTTAAAATTGTATTTTGAGACACAGTCTCCCTAGGTTGCTCAGCCTGTCCTTGAACTTGTGCTCTTTCTGCCTCAGCTTCCCTAGTAGCTGGGAATATAGACACAGACCATCACACTGGCTACGTCATTTTTTTTTAATGTTCATATGTTTTATAGGGATGCTTCCTCTTTCATTAGTGACATTGGTAGTTTATGCCTTATTTTTTTTTAAATTATTATTATTATTATTTTTTTGAGACAGGGTCTCGCTTTGTGGTTCAGGCTGACCCAGAGCTCAGGCTCAAACTCATATCACAGCAATCCTCCTGCCTCTGCCTCCTGAGTGCTGGGATTACAGGCGTCCACAATTTCTGAGTCAATTTCTGAGATTGATAGGTTTTGTAAGAAACTCCCTGAAATTTCTGGGGCAATTTTTTGCACTGATCAGTAATAGAGGAGAGTTCCTTTGAGTCTACATCCTTGCTAGCATTTGATATTGTCAGTTTTTTGGATTTTAGCTGTTCTCATGTAGGTGTAGAACCTCTTTTTTTGTCTTAATTCATAATTTCCTAATAATAGACAGTACTTGTTTTTTGCATGCTTATTTATCATCTTTGGTGAGGCATTTGATCAGATATTTTGACTTGGGCCTTTGTGCTTGCAAGATAGGCATGGTACCACTTAAATCTCTAGACCATTTTGATGATTTTTTAATTGGGTTATTTTCCTATTGAGTTCTTTGTATAATTTGAATACAAGTCTAAGTCAGATGTATGTTTTAAAAATATTTTATTTTAGGGCAGGGGAGTTAGCTGAGTGTTCCTGGCGCCTGTCTTGCAAGCGCAAGGACCTGGGTTCGATCCCCGGTAACCACATACAATACTGGGTGTGGAGACTCACGCCCAGCAGCAACCAGTACCACATACTACAGTGCCGGGCGTGGTGGCTCATGCCTGTAATCCCAGCACTCGGGAGGCAGAGGCAGGAGGATTGCTGTGATGTGAGTTGGAGGCTGAGCTCAGGGCCAGCCTGAACCACAAAGCGAGACCCTGTCTCAAAAAAAAAAAATTTATTTCACTTTGAGATCTGTCTTTTCATTGTCTTAGTAGTATCTTCTGTAGAGTAGTTAATTTTGTTAGAATTCAGTGTATTAATTATTTGTGTCATGGATTGTTGCCTCTAGAATTGTATGTAAAAACCCATTTATTCAGTTTGGTTTTGAGCTTAGGACTTTAAACATCCTTTTCTAGAAACTTTCAGTTTTAGCCTGTTTGGATTTATGACATTTTGCTCATATTTTAATAGGTAGGACTCTCATCTTCTTTACACTTTGTAGACAAAGCCTGTGCTCTAAACCTTTAAATTAAGTGCAGTAAACTCCTGCCTGAGCAAGGTGATCGTACCTACTGAAGACTGGACATATTTAAGTAACCTTTATATTGTCTCCAGGATGACTATAGGAAAAAGGGGTGGAGTGTCCTGAGATCATGAGTTCATAGAATTTTATTTATTCATTATTAATGTGGGTGAAGCTTTTGGCAGTTGAAATGGGAAAAAAGGGTGGATATGAGGAAGGAAATAGCAGTGTTTGAAATTAAAGTCAATGTGTGAAAGCGAGTGATAGGAGTGTTAGCTAGCTGTAGATTATGCAGCTAAGAAAGAGCACAGTGCTAGAAGTCAAGTGGAAGGAAGAAGAAAGATGTCCTTGTGTTGCTAAATGTGTTGACCTTCAAGGTCATATCACAGTGATAAGGGGATATTACTTAGCTGTGATGGTAGGGTTAGAGCCTTGTTGGAACCATTAAAATCATAACTACAGAAATGCAGATATTAGTACATATAAAGCACTGGCATATGGAAAGCGTTTATAGTAGTCTTACTGTATATGTACTGCATAAATTTGAGGTTTAAGTGATCTGAATTATAAGCTTTATTGAAAGGAACAGACATGATATCTGATTGATATCAGAGTTGATTTAGAGTTGAGTTCAAAATGGGAGACTGGAAAGTGAGCTAGTGAAGGGAAGATAGCAGGGAAGGGCTTTGTTATCAAGTGTCTTACCTGTATGGATAACTCTGGAACTTATTCCCACTGGGGTAACTCTACGAGCCAGGATAAATGCATGTGTTAGAGGAGTGAAGTAGCTGTAGAATTCCTTTTTTATTTTCTGGTACTGGGGATCAAACTCAGGGCCTTATGTTTGCCAGGCAGGTACAGTGGCACTGAGCTAAATCCCCACTCCATGTTTCTTGTTCTTGTTCTTCTTTTTGTTGTTGTTCTTCTTGTTCTCCTCCTCCTCCTCCTTCTTCCTTCTCTTTCTTCCTTCTCCCCACCTCTTCCTCTCTTATTGTTCTTCCTCCTCCTCCTCCTCCTCCTCTTCTTCTCCTTCCTCTTTTCTTTTTTGGTACTAGGGATGCACTGGAACCATAAAGCTAAGTCCCTGGCCAGAATTCATAAACCGTCTTCATTTCTAGGGGATGATAGATCTCTGGTATGTTGGGCTTGTCAGGTAGGGAACAAAATAGACTTCAGAGATTAGAGAAAGCCCTCAGGCAAGATGAAGAAGAAGAAAAGGAGAAGGAAGAGGAAGTGAGGAAGGGAAGTAGAGAGCAGAGATTGCTAAATACTTAGGGGATTTTTTTTTTCAATGGAATTAAATGCAGGGTCTTGCACTTGCCAGGCAGACACTGTACCGCTGAGCTACATCCCTATTCCATTTAGGGGATATTTTAATTTTCACTTGCCACACATTTCCAGGTAGTCCAGCTCTTCTTCTTTCTCCTCCTCATTTTTCTCATCTTCTTCCTTGTTTTTCTTTTAG
The DNA here is from genome assembly GCA_004026965.1 of Petromus typicus. Classification (NCBI taxonomy): domain Eukaryota; kingdom Metazoa; phylum Chordata; class Mammalia; order Rodentia; family Petromuridae; genus Petromus; species Petromus typicus. Next base: position 13,729 of record PVIR01029009.1, on the reverse strand, counting down.
TGAACTTAAGGCTATAGTAGTTAAGTTCTTATGTGCCACACTGAGATCATACACAATTTTGTTTCATTTTTTTATGTTGCTGGAGATTGAACCTAAGACCCCACTATTAGGCAGGCATTGTACCACTGAGTTACACTACCAGCCAACTCATATTCTGTAGTCCATCATTCCTAGAATTTATTCAATCAGTGCATTAGAACTGGCTTTTTGGAACATTAAATCACAAGTCATAAGAGAGTAACTCCATATAAACAATCTAGCAGCCTTATACTTGGCCCCCAAGTGTAGAAAAGTTCTTTCCCAGTTGTGTCTTCCACTACATGTCAGTTCCTAACAGAAAGTCCAGAAGCAAAATTGGTGAATCATTCCTTTCCACAAGCAGAGACAGTACTTCCTTATTCCACCAATGTCAAGACTTCACCCCAGTCTTTAGCTTTGAAGTACACAGTGCAGGTGAAGCCTTAGTATGGTCTGTAGGTAGGAGAGACTGCTATCTTTTACTTAGGGGAAGAGAACTCTTTAATAATTTATTGTGCATATATTTTTCAGCTCCCATGTAGCCGTAGCCTCCTCATTATCAGCATCCCCCACTGAGCTGTATGTTTGTTAGAACTGGTGAATACCCACTGATACATCACCAAAGTCTACAGTTTAGGGTTTATGCTCAATATTGTAAGTTCTGTGAATTTTGACATATTGGATAATAACATATACCTGCCATTATAGTGTCATACAGAGTACTTTCACTGCATCCTAAATGCCTTGCTCTGCAGATTTACATCCTGCTCCCCCCCATTTCCATTTTTTCCTTGGTTAGAACCGTACAGTGTGTAGCCTTTTCAGACTGGCTTCTCTGGCTCCAGTTGTTGATTCTTTATGATATTTCCCGTGCGACTGAGGTTTTGTTCATAAAGTCGAGCTTACTCCTGTGTCTTCAAGAGTTTTATCTGTTCTATCTTCCAGCATATTGTTTCTCTTTTAATATTTAGGTCTTTGATCCATTTAGATTTTAGTTTAGTGCATGGTGAGATACATGAGTCTAGGTTTAATCGTTAGCACATGGAAAGCCAGTTTTCCCAGAATCATTTATTAAGCAGATTATCTCCTTTCCAGTGAAGGTGTTTGGCCTCTTTGACAAAGATAAGATGGCCAAGTGTGTTCGGAGTTGTTTCTGCATCTTCTGTTTTGTTCCACTGATCTTTGGGTCTCTTTATTTATTTATTTTGCCAGCATGCTGCGTTTTTTTTTTTTTTGTTGTTGTTATTTTTCTTTTTGAGACAGGATCTCGCTTTTGTAGTTCATGCTGGCTCTGAGCTCAGCCTAAAACTCACATCACAGCAATCCTTCTGCCTCTGCCTCCTGAGTGCTGGGATTACAGGTGTGAGCCATCACGCCTAGCACTGTGGTATATGGTACTGATTGCTCCTGGGAGTGAGTTTCCATGCCCAGTATTGTATGTGGTCACTGAAGGATCGATTGAACTGGGCCCTTGAACTAGGCCCTTGCACTTGCAAGACAGGCACCGGAACCACTGAGCTAAATCCCCGGCCCGAGCATGCTGTTTTTATCACAGTAGCTTTGTAGTGTAATTTCAGGTCAGGGATTGTGATGCCTCTTGCCTTGCCTTTGTTGCCCAGACTTGCTTTTGTTATTCTAGATCCCTTCTGGTTCTCAATGAATTTTTAGGTTTGCTTTCTATAGTTCTGTGAGGTATGCAGTTGGCATTTTGACCGGAAGTGCATAAAATCTGTATAACAGTTTTAGAAGTATGGATGTTGTCACTATGATGGTTCTGCCTCTTCTTGATCAGGGGATCTCTTTCAATTTTCTGATATTATCTTTGATCCTTTTTTGAGAACTATAATTTCCAATGTAAAAGTCTTTTACTTCCTTCATTAGATTGATATCTGGGTATTTCATTTTTTGAATGCTATTGTGAAAGGTGTTGTTTCCCTAATTTCTCTTAGTGAATTTGTCTATAGGAATGCATTGATTATTGAGGACCAACTTTGTATCCCTTTATGCTACTGAATTTATTTATTACATCTACGAGTCTGTTGGTAGAGTTTTTTGGGGCTTTATATCATCCACAAATAATGATAATTTAACTTCTTTTCTTATCCTAATTCCTTTTATTTCTTTTTCCTGTCTTATCTCTCTGGCTAATATTTCCAGAACTGTATTGAATAAGAGTGGAGACAGTGGACATCTTGTTTTGTTCCTATTTTTAGAGTGAAAGCTTTCAGTGTTTGACTATTTATAATGTTGGCTGCTGGTTTGTCATAGATGGCTTTTTATCAGATTCAGTGAGATAAAGGTCTGTTATTCCAGTTTCTGTAAGGTCTTCTTTTTCTTTTTTTTAATCATCAATGAGTTGGACTTCAAATGCTTTTTCTGTATCTATTGAGATTGACATGTGGTTTTGTCCTTGGTTCTTTTAATGTGGTATATTTATTGATTTGCCTTTTATTTTTTTTGAGACAGGATCTCGCTTTATAGTTCAGGCTAGCCCTGAGCTCACTATGTAGCCCAGGTGAGCCTAGAACTCACAGTAATCCTCCTGCTTCTGCCTCTTGAGTGCTGGGATTATAGGCGTGAGTCACCATGCCCGACATTGTTGTGTATGGTTACTAGGGGTGAAACCTGGCCCTTGAACCTGCAAGACAAATGCCAGAACCACTGAGCTAAATCCTTAGCCCTTTTATTCAATTTTTTGAGACAAGGTGTCTCACTTTGTAGTTCATTCTGGCTTTGAACTCAATATGCCTGGAATTCAGAGCAGTCCTTGTGCCTCTGCCTCCTGAGTGGTAGGATTATAGGCATGAGCCACCATATCTGGCACTGCGATATATGATACAATTGAACTCAGGACCTTGTACTTGCCCGGCAGAAACTTGAATCATTGAGCTAAATCCCCAGCCTTGATTTGCCTCTTTTCAACCATCACTGTGTCCCTGGATCATGCATGATTTGGTGTATTGTGTTTGACAGTATCTTATTGAGGATTTTTGTGTTTATGTTCATTAGGAAATTTGACCTGTGGTTCTCTTGTTTCGGTGTTAGGGTGATGCTTGCATCCAGGAATGGGTTGGGAAGTATTGCTTCCTCTTCAGGTTCATTAAAGAGTTTTAGGAATAATAGCATTTTCTCAAATTTCTTACAGAATTAAGCAATGGATCCATCAGAAATTTGGCTTTTCTTTGTTGGTAGGTTTTTAATGCTTCAACTTTATTGATGTTGGGTTATTTAAAATTTTTATATTTTCTTGATTCACCTTTGTTAATTCATTGTATCTAGAGATCTGTCTATTTCTTCTGAGTTTTCCATCTTATTAGAGTATAGATTTTCATGAGAGATATTGATGATCTTCTAGACTTCTGCAGGATCTGTTGTAAATTCATTCCTAATATGTGGATTTGAGAATTTTTTTTTTTTTTTGGATAAGACTGGCGTGAGCTACTACACCTGGTGCTGTGGTATGTGGCACGGATTGCTGGTGGGCGTGAGTCACCATGCCCAGTATTGTGGTATGTGATTACCAGGGATCAAACCCGGGCCCTTGAGCTTACAAGGCAGGCACTGGAACCACTGAGCTGAATCCCTGGCCCTGTTATTTCCAATTTTAGTATATGTGCTGCCAAAGTGAGCATTCAGCTGTTATTTCTGTGACATTTTTTTGGTCTAGTTGATTTGTCCAATTATAACAGTGGGGTATTGAGGTCCTTTATGATTGATTGTATTAGTGCTTGTCAGATTATTCATATGCATTAATAATTATTGTATATAGTTGAATATGCCAGTATTTCATACATACATACATACATACATACATACATACATATATATATATATATATATGTGTGTGTGTGTGATTATTATCTCTTTCTCTTGGATCGTTCCTTTAACAAGTATGTAGTGAGTTTCCTTGTCTCTTCTGGTTAGTGTTGGCTTGAAATCCAGTCATATAGAGTAGCTACCCTTCCATTTTCTGGGTTTCTGTTGTATAGAGTATTGTTTTTTATCATTTAACTTTCTATCTATGAATCTGTGTGAGTTAAATGTGTTTTTTATATGTACCACATTGTTGGATCTTGTTTCTTGATCCATTCTGCCAATCTGGTTCTTTTAATTGGTGAATTGAGCCATTTACATTGATGTTTATAATTTGATATATGCTGACTTATCCTTGTCATGCGGTTTTTGTGTTGTTGGTCCTTTTTCTCTTCTATTTGATTGCTTGCTTTGAAGGGTGGATTCATTTCACTGGTATTCAATGAATTGTTGGTTTGTTTTCTTTTTTTTTTTTTTAAGGTTTTTTTTTTTTTTTGAGACAGGGTCTTGCCCCGTGGTTCAGGCTGGTCCTGAGCTCAGCCTCAAATTCACATCACAGCAATCCTCCTGCCTCTGCCTCCCGAGTGCTGGGATTACAGGCGTGAGCCACCACGCCCGGCACTGTGGTATGTGGTACTGGTTGCCGCTGGGGTGAGTCTCCACACCCAGTATTGTTATGTGGTTACCGGGGATTGAACCTGGGTCCCTGCACTTGGAAGACAGGCGGCGGAACCACTGAGCTATATCCCCGGCCCCCTGGTTTGTTTTCTTTTTTAGAATATCCTTCAGAAATTTTTGGAGTGTTTGTTTGGTGGTCATGAATTTGTTCAAGTATTCTTTACTATGGAAGTATCTTATTTCTGTATCAATTTTGAAAGGTAATTTTACAGGGTACATCAGTCCAGTTCAATAGGGCTTGAAGTACTTCACTTCAAAACTCTTCTTGACTTAATAAGTGTTTGTGTTGAAAAGTCTGCTGTGATTCTGATGGTTTTCCTTCATAGGTGATTTGTTTCTTTTCCCTAATGGCTTTTAATATTCTGTTCTTGAATTTCAGGAATCTTGGCTCTTATATGTCTTGGTGTAGTTATTTTGTGGTCATTGCTAATTGGAGTTCTATATGATTCCTTACCTATATATTAACTTCATTTTCTGTGCTTGGGAAGTTTTCTGCTATTACTTGTGAACCTTTTTTTTTTTTGTCTTTTTCACTAGCTTCTGATTTTTCATTTATTCTGATAATTTTATGTTACACTTTGCATCATCGAGCAGCTGATGGACTGATTTTTTTGTAGTCCCTTGCTTTTTGAGGGGGAAGATAATTCTGGGGATTGAACTCTCCCTTGCTATTTTAAAGAATTCCTTTTTTTTTTTTTTAATGGTACTGGGGGTTGAACTTGGGCCCTTATGCTTCCAGGGTAGGTGCAGTAACACCTGAGCTAAATCCCCAGGCCCAAGAATTCTTTCATTGGATGACTGCTAACCATAACCGATGTTCTAGATCTTATATTCTGTGTTCAGACTGATTGATACCACCACATATGCCTTCAGTAGAAGTTTTAATTTCCTGGATATCTGTTTGAATCTATTTTGTGGAATCCAGTTCTTTGCTATGTTTCCTATGTTGTGCATTCGTGTTTTCCATCAGTTTTTTTAAACTCTTCTTTTTTTAAAAAAATCCGTATCTACTCTAGATTCACTACCCATGTCCTTCATTATGGTCATCATTTCTACTTATCTGTGTAATCTCTGATTTTTTTTTTAGAGAGTTATTCATCTGTTTTGTTACTTCCACTGCTTTCATTTCAGAAAGTTTAGTTGGGTAGTTCTAATTTCTTTACCTCAGTGCCCCTTGGTTTTTTCTTGAGAGAGCTTGAAGTCTAGGGTTACAGCTTGCTTCTGTTTTCACGTTTTCCATTTTTTAAATTGAGTTCATTATTGGCACATTTTATATACACATCACAATCACACTCAACACTGGGAATTTATACCAGTATATGACATGAGTTAATTCTCATTTTTACCCATTTCCCTACTCACCTGACCACCCCCCACCTCTTAAATACATATACTTTCTTTTTAATTTTTTTTGTAAGGTTATATTTTCCCAGGCTAGGGATATAGCTCAGTAGTTCTAGTGCTTGCCTTGCAAGCATTAGGGTGAGGTGCTAGATAATCCCCCAGGCTATAGTAGGTTTGAGGCAGGATTCCAGTTATGGTGCTTTCAGCTTCCCAGAAGTTCAGGCTAATTCTGGCCTCTGGTTATGGGATTGAGTCCTGAGTTTTTCAGCCTACAGCACTCTGGGTGTCTCTTGCTAGCTTGACCTCCACTCCCTGACCTTAGACATCTCCTGTAGCTGTCTCTCACCCAGGCACTGTGGAATTTCAACAATGGGAGCCTTGAAATGAAGCCAACCCATGGCTACTCTGAATCCCGGGTTCAGCTGGCCCTCCCATAAAATGACCTCTGCCCAGTAGCCTCTCCAGAGGATACAGCGGTCGGTTGGACTGGAGTCACTCACCCAGCAGTTGTAGCGCACAGTGTCCCCTGCTGTGTTCCACTGGTGCATTTCTTCATTGAGGCCTCTGGAGTCACCTGCTCTCACTGTATCTAAATTCAGTACTTCTCCCATGCCAGGAGCTGGGAGCCAGGGTGAAAGTGCAGGTTGCCCACTTCTTTTTCTGTATTGTGGTCTGTTCCTTATTTTCCATGAGTTCCAACTTTTCTTCAGATCCCTTCTGGGTCTTGGGGATCCACTTTCCCCTTTTTTTCCCCTAAGTTGTTATTAGAGAAGTTGATTTGTTGCTATTTACCACTTCACCATTTTCCTAAGAGTCTTCTCCTCCATGTCTTTTATTGGCTTAATAGCTCATTTTGTGTTAGTCCTTGAATAATATTCCATAGTCTGCGTAAGCTCCACTTTCTCTGAATGGTGGTCATATTGGTTGCTTGCAGGGTATGGCAGTTATTAATAAAACTGCTGTAAACATCTGTGTGCAGGCTTTGTGTGCATGTATGTTTTCACATCCTTAGGGTAAATGCCAAAAAGTATGATTTCTGGATTGTATGTTGACAGCATGTTTAGCTATGTAAGAGGGTGCCAGACTATATCTCAAAATGGCTCTGATGTTTTGTATTGCTACCAGCAAATGAATGGAGTTCTCGTTGCACATCTTGGTGTTGCAAACATTTTGTTGGACATTTTAATAGGTGTGTAGTAGTATCTGCTTTTAATTTTTAGTCCCCTAATGACACTTGATACAGTATGTTTTTCATATGCTTATGTACCATCTATTTTCTTTTGGCGAACTGTCTTTTCAGATCTTCTGCCCCATTTTTTGGTCAGGTTGTTTGGGTTTTTTGGTTTAATTTCTTTTCTATATTGACTAACAGTTCTTTTACAAATAGATATTTCTTAAGTATTTTCTCCTAGCCAGTGGAGACAGTGTCTTTTGAGAACAGAACTTTAAAATTTTATTTTATTTTACTTAGTTTTTTGAGACAAGGTCTCACTTTGTAGTTCAGGCTGGCCTTGCACTCACTAAGTAGCCCTGGACAGCCTTGAATTTGGGGCAACCTCCTGCCTCTTCCTCTTGAGTGCTGGGGCTCTAGGTGTGAGCCATCAATCACACCTGGCAGAACTTTAAAATTTTAGTGAAGTCCAATTTTTTTTTCATGCATCATGCTAGTGATGTTATATTTAGAAAATTGTTACCATATTCAAGGATTTTGTCCTGTTATTTCTAGGAGTTGTGTAGTTTTATGTTTTAAAATTATGACTATAACCAGGTGTGGTGGGACATGCCTTAATCTTAGCACTGCACAACCTGAAGCAGGAGGATCCTTATGAGTTTGAGGTAGCCTGGGTTACATACTGAGTTCGGGGCCAGCCCGAACTACTTTGTGAAACTTTCAAAAAACAAAAACAAAACTAAAAAATTAAAATTAATTTTGTGAAGGGTGTAAGGTTTGTGTCTAGGTACACTTTTTGCATGTGGTTGTCCAGTTCTCCTGGTACCATTTTTGAAGATGTCTTTTCTCCATTGGATTGCCTTTTTTGGCAATATTCATGTGGGTCTGTTCATAGGTGCTTTGTATCCTAGTGATTTGTCTGTTCTTTCACTTCTACTCAATGTCTTGATCACTGTAGCTTTATAGTAAATCTTGAAGTTAGGTAGTATCAGTTACAGTTATCCATCCTTTTTATTTAAAACAGAATTCACAATCTTCCATAATCATTCACAGTCTTTTTAGATAAACCATAGAATCAGTTTTTCAGTATCCACAAAATAACTTACTTAAGTTTGATTGGGACTGGATTGAATCTGTAGATCAAATTGGAAAGAACTGGCCCGAGGATTTAGCTTATGTGGTACCACATCTACCTTGTAAACACAAAGATCTAAGTTCAGTCATCAGTACTGTAAAACAAACAGACAAAAAAAATTGGAAAGACTGTCTTCTTAACACTATCCCTGTTTATGAAAGTAAAATATCTTTTTCTTAGTTTTATTTTGATTTTTTTATCAGAAGTTTGTACTTTTCCTTATATCAGTATTATGCATATTTTTCTGGGTTTATATCTAAGTTTCATTTTAGTGGTGCAAATAAAAGTGGTATATTTTTTATTTAGTTTTTTGAGACAGTCTCACTTTATAGTTCAAATTAATGTTATTATTATTTTTTAAATGAAATCTTTATTGGTACATTACATATACACATCATGATTGCACTGAACAATGAGAATTTGTACCAGTATATGACACAACTTTATTCTCATTTTCTCCCATAGCCCTGTTCCCCCAACCACCCCCACCCCCTACATACATAAACTTTCTTTCCTTTCTTTTTTGTTATAATCTCATTATTTTTCCCCCTTCACTCTATTTTGCTTTGTTGTTTAAGAAGAGGAAAACAACAGGCCGGGAATTTGGCTCAGCACTTCTGGCACCTACTTTGCCAACCACAAAGTCCCTAGTTCAGTCCCCGGCAACCACATACAACAATGCCTGGCGTGGTAACTCACACCTGTAATTCCAGGACTCAGGAGGCAGAGGCAGGAGGATTGCTGAGTTCCAGGCTTGCCTGGGCTACATGGTGAGCTCAGGGTCAGCCTGAACTATAAAGCTCATTTACATCTTCATTTTCTCATACCAGAGAAAATATATTTACACATCTGTGACTCAAATTATTTTTTTATTTCTGGTATTATGTCCACTTGTTCATTGCTAGTATATAGTAAAATGATAAAACTGTTGTATATTCTATTAACCTTCTATCCTACAACTTTGCTATAATTGCTGATTAGTTCCAGAAAAAATTATTTTTGGTCAGTTGGTTAGGACTTTCTTCATAGACAGATGTTTTATCCCTGAACAAAGGCAGTTTAATAGCTTGTCTCCCAGTCTGTGAACCTTCCATTTCCTGTTTGCATCACATTTCTGACTTCTGTTGTTTTCCAGTATCAGCTACTTGTCTTGACACTGCTGCTTGCACTATAGGGTGCTCGTAGACTGCAGTGGGACAGAATAAAGAAGGAGAGGGAGAGGTTTTTGGTGGGGTTTCTCCCAAAAAGCTCGTTTTGTGCTCCAGTTCTCTTGGAGCAGAACAGTAGGGTTTCTCCTGGATTTTTCTGTATGGACCACAGTGCTCAGTTTGGGGGTCCTGGAATCGTAGAGTTCAGACCTAGATATTCAAGGGGAGAAAATGGTAAACTTACTACCTGATCAGTGGTCTCTTAAATTCCACAGTCTTTCTTAATCTACCTACTTAGGCTTACTCTTTAATGATACTGAGAATAGTAGCATAATTCTGTGCAGGTTTTATACTTGAATTCAGTGGTGGAGGTTGGTAAATGCTCATTGCATCCTCCCAGGATCCAGAACGTTGAGTGTTTATATCTTCTGTCAGTCAGTAATCTGCTGTTGCTACCCTTTGCCCTGGAGAGCGAGTCATTTTGCAGACATTTCTTGTTAGGGAATGTGCAGTCAGCTGAAGGCGATTCTCCAGGGGAAGAGTGCAGCTGTGAGAAATCCCAGCTCATAGCAGCTGGGGTATCTGGTGAAGGTCATGCTTGGGAAGAAGAATCCAGGCCTGTGATATTGTTTCTTGGCTTGCCTTTTGGCCAACACATCCTGAGCGTCTTTTTCAGAGCTGTTTCTAGGTTTTAATATGTGTGAGCTGTACTGTTTCATGTCATGGATGTTTCATAACTTGTTTCAAGCATTTCATAATGGATTTTCTTTCTTTCATTCTCTTCTTTTCTTCTTTTTTCTTCCCCTTTCCATTTCTCCTATTTGTCTTTTTTTGGGGACAGGTCTCGCTTTGTAGTTCAGGCTGACCCTGAGCTCACCATGTAGCCCAGGCAAGCCTGGAACTCAGCAATCCTCCTGCCTCTGCCTCCTGAGTGCTGGAATTACAGGTGTGAGTTACCACGCCAGGCATTGTTGTATGTGGTTGCCGGGGACTGAACTAGGGACTTTGTGGTTGGCAAAGTAGGTGCCAGAAGTGCTGAGCCAAATTCCCGGCCTGTTGTTTTCCTCTTCTTAAACAACAATAACAAAACTTTACCTGACCTCCACAACTTAAGGGAGATTTTAGTTTGGCCCACACATTCAGGGGATTGAGTCTGGGATCAGCTGACTCCAAGGGAGAAACATTGGGGTGGAAGGGCCTGTTGGAGCAAAGCTGCTCAGTCATGGGGCTAGGAAGCAGAGCAGGATTAACAGTGCTAGAATGGAGAGGACCTGGACCCTGTAATAGTTCCCAAATTCACCACAGATTCCCCTCTCCCCTTGTCATACCCAGAACTCAGCTTTACTCTCCTGGGGGACTCTCACACCAGTCAAAGTTGCCACAATTACATTTAAAACCCCTCCCCACACACACTATCTGTATGTCTTTCTATATATTTTTACATTTTACTGGATCAAAGGTAGTATACATTTGAAAACTTGGAGGATATTGCCAGTTGCCCTCCAAACACAGTTGTCATTGTGTACTCATCAGCAGTCTGTATCTCTTTCCTTGTTGCCTCTAAGCACACATATTTCAACATTTAAAAACTACCTTAAGATACATATAAAATATTCAATATTTTATACAAATACTGTTTTCTAAAAGTTGACAAGCAGCATAGTGATATTAGAATTCAAGGAAAAAACCATGTATTACAAATACATTTTCATTTTCAGGTTTGCTCTAGTCTTGACAGTTTGGAGGTTCTAGCAGGGGAACACAGTGACTCATATACCTTTGACTGAGGATCCCTCTATCAGGGATGGTTTTCTTTTTGACAGAGTACACAGCTTTGGGAGTGACGTACATGAAGTGGTTCGGGAGGAAGGGGACACCCTCCTAGGCAGCCAGATCAACTGAATCAACCCTGGTGATCAGTGGACACATGTTGCAGCCAAATCGCCCTCATATCCTTGTTCTAATCTTTGTTTACTTGTATATGTGATGGTTAAACAGTTGTTATTGCATCATAAATTGATGATTAAATTGTTTAATTATGTCACTTGACACATGATAAGCTGGTGATACGTTGCCCTATTTTTTTCCCTTTGGGATTGGGTCTCAAGATATTACCCAAACCGACCTCCAACTTTGGATTCAAATAATCAACCTGCCACAGCCTCCTGAGTGTTTGGACTATCTTGGGCCAGTTTCACAATTATTTTTAAAAGAACTGATCATAGCCTTATGCTGTAGCTCCAAATTTTGATAATTTTCAAATACTATAAACAATTTTACAAACTTTAAGTATATCACAAGGCCTTTTTCATTCGTTCATTCATTCATTCATTGAGACAGGATCTCACTTGATAGTTCAGGCTAGCCCTGAGCTCACTACGTAGCCCAGGCAAGCCTTGAACTCACAGCGATCCTTCTGCCTCTGCCTCCCAAGCACTGGGATTACAGGTGTGAACCACCACATCCAGCATTGTGGTATGTGGTTCTGATTGCTGGTGGCCCACACCCGGCATTGTGCATTGCTGTATGTGGTTACCAGGGGTTGAACCCAGCCCCTGGCACTTGCAAGGCAGGCACTGGAACCACTGAACTAAATCCCTGGCTCTCCCTCCACTGGATTTATTTTTTATTATTTATTTATTTATTTATTTATTTTTTTGAGGCAAGTTCTCGCTTTGTAGTTCAGGCTGGCCCTGAGCTCAGCCTCCAACTCACATCACAGCAATCCTCCTGCCTCTGCCTCCCGAGTGCTGGGATTATAGGCGTGAGCCACCATGCCCGTCACTGTGGTATGTGGTACTGATTGCTGCTGGGTAAGTCTCCACGCCCAGTATTGTATGTGGTTACTAGGGATCGAACCTGGGCCCTTGCGCTTGCAAGACAGGCGCCGGAACCACTGAGCTAACTCCCTGGCCCTCCCTCCATTAGATCTATAAACTACTTGTTGAGTAGTGACAGTAAGTACTGAGTGAATTATTACATTCAGTTCTCTCACAAGAATGTAAGCTATGAGCAGGTGAGGATGTATATCTTTTCTGTATAAGTGGACTAATTATTTTATTTTAGCTTTTCCTTATATTATTTCCTGAATTATATTTAGTAATATTTGTATGAAAAGCAGAGATATGGGAAATTGTATCTCAGCTAATCCAGGACCCCACAGAAAAAGTAATTAAGCTAGAAATAAGACACAGCTCCCTATTTTCAGTACAGGTAGCAAACGAACAAGGTCATTTAGTATTGAACTTGTGTTGATTATAGATAGACTTCATAGAGATAGGAATTGGATCTGACAATACAGGGAGATGAGAGGGCGGAGACAGGAAGGGGAAGTAAAAATGATTAAGATGTGATATGTATACCAATTTCCCAAGATGAATGTTATTATTATGTATTGCAAAGTTATACTAATAAAGAAACAGCTAAAAATATTTTGGAAGGTCTCAACTGAAGGGATAATGCCTTGTCTTTATCTGTATCAAGCTCCCACTGTGTTTTTACTGATGCTGTCTTAAAATATACAAAATCAGTCTGGCTTCCTGTACTTCTTCAGGTCAGAACAATAAGCCACTTGATTGAATTGTTAAATTGTACAATTTATCATGTCTTTCTTTGTCTTTAGGATGATTGAGGAAAGTGGGAACAAACGGAAGACTATGGCAGAAAAGAGGCAGCTGTTCATAGAAATGCGTGAGTTTCCCGGTGCTCCTGGGGTTCTTGTTCTTGTGTGCAGAATATTTTCTTTTACTACTTGAGTCAGCCTTAATCAGAAATTTTGTTACAAGCTTTAGAGAAGGAAGAATACGGTTAAAACAAAACAAAAGATGGCAGAGAGGAACGAGTTGGTTCCCAGTATCTGAAGGTTGACTGCTTGTTTTTGTGATCTTGACTGTGTGACTTTGACCAATTCATGCTTGCTGAACCTCAGATTCCTTTGGCATTCATTGTATAGGGTGACTGATCTGGACCAGTGGTTGTGAAAGGTTTTCAAAGCATATTACTTTATGCATATACCCAGCAGAAGAGTATTATGAAATTGATGCAGTGTGGTTGTATCAGGAGAGAGGAGGCAGATGCCCACCCTAGGACAACCTTGAACTCATTGAAGCATTCCAGAATTCTGCATATAACAGTGTGAAAATCGGTGGATAAAGTACCAAAAGACTTTTCCCACTTCTCAACAGTTATTTAATTCTGTAGAAACTTACTCATGGGAGGCAGAGTTTGGTTCATTTCAAATCTGTGTTGTCCTATCAGGTTTGGCTGCACAACTGTTTGTTAGGGATGATAGAGAAGAAGTACTGAAACTGTCTGGATAATCCTCAAGGACTTTTGTAGTTTCAGCTCTCTAAATTGCCAGTCATCCAAGCAAGATACCTTGTCCACTTCACCTTCCTAAAAAAAAAAAATTCAAAAACCTTA
>PVIR01029008.1:0-21601 GCA_004026965.1 Petromus typicus | reverse complement strand
GCAGTAACCCCCAGAGTATTGAGATGACAGCATGTACCATCATACCCAGTTTGTAAAGTCTTTTTTTTTTTTTTTTTGAGACAGGGTCTCGCTTTGTGGTTCAGGCTGGCCCTGAGCTCAGCCTCAAACTCACATCACAGCAATCCTCCTGCCTCTGCCTCCCGAGTGCTGGGATTACAGGCATGAGCCACCACGCCCGCCATGGTGGTATGTGGTACTGGTTGCTACTGGGGTGAATCTCTGCACCCAGTACTGTTATGTGGTTACCGGGGAATCGAACCCGGGCCCTTGCGCTTGCAAGACAGGCGCCAGAACCACTGAGCTAACTCCCTGGCCCAGTCTTCTTATTTTTTAAACCAGTGATTGAACCTAAGACTTTGTGTACACAGCTGTGATGGTAATTATTGATGACTGTACATTACAAACATTTATATTCCCAGTATGTATGAGCACTCTAAAAATGTAATGCTTAGAGGAGCACCTTACCTTACCAAGTTGAAATTATTTTAATGATAGACATTTTCTGGTTTATTCTTATGTGTTCCTAATGTCAAAACCCCAGGTACTTCAGGTGATGGCACTATAATAATCAAAGGTTAGGGCCAGGGATTTAGCTCAGTGGTTCCGGCGCCTGTCTTGCAAGCATAAGGGCCTGGTTCAATCCCCAGTAACCACATACAATACTGGGCGTGGAGACTCACATTCACCAGCAATCAGAACCACATACCACAGTGCCAGACATGGTGGCTCATGCCTATAATCCCAGCACTCAGGAGGCAGAGGCAGGAGGATTGCTGTGATGTGAGTTGGAGGCTGAGTTCAGGGCCAGCCTGAACTACAAAGGGGGACTTTGTCTCAAAAAAAACAAAGGTTAGGCATTAATTATCAAGCAATCACATTTCTAAACAAGTGCATTCTACTTTAAAAAATAAAAAAACAGTTGGGTGAAGGGGAGAAAATAATGAGATTATAAGAAAAAAGTAAGGAAACAAATTTTATGTATATGGGGGGGTGGTAGGGTGGGTAGGGCTATGGGAAAAAAATGAGAATTAAGTTGTGTCTTATACTGGTACAAATCCCCATTATGGAGTGCAATCATGATGTGTGTATGTAATGTACCAATAAAGATTAAATAAATAAATAAAAAATAAATAAAAAATAGTTATTTTAAATGTATGGCAAATTTAGCTAAGGATTCATGCCAGTTAATACTTTGGAAATGGATAAGCTTAACCTATTGAAAATATATCTATAATTTGCTACACTAAAATAGAAAATTAAATACATTTTTGGATAGATAGTAAGGGGAGTGTAATGGTTACACAGGTGTCAGTTGTAATTGTTATCATAAAGTGTGGTACATAATATAAAAATGGGATTATTTTGTCAATTGCTAAACTTTCCTCAATATTTTGACCAGAGCTGTTCCAGGTCTTTTACAAACATGGGGTAACCCACCCCGCCCCTAGTACCGCAGACTGACCACAATGTGTTCTACTACCGAACTACATCCCTAGACATTTTTATTTTTTAATTTTAGGGCAGGATCTTGCTAAACTGTCCAAGTGGGACATGATCCTCTTGCTTCAAGCTCCCTCAGTGTTGGGATCACCCACAATTTACATACTTTTCTAAAAGTTTGCAATTGGATTCATGGAAAGATCATGCTAAATATTTTTAGATATAGCTTCGTGACAAAATTAAGCTTATTAATTATGCTTCTTGGTTCAGGACTATTATATTAACTGGATTTGTTTTGGCTTTTGTTAGTTTTTGTTTACATCACTTTGTAAAACTTTGTGTCTCTTTCCTGTTAACGTTCTGCAGAAGTATATCTTCTAGCAAACAGTTTGGGTAGGATTGTGAAATGACAGTTACCTTTAAATGACAGGTAGGATATAACACTTAACATCCAGTATCTGCGGAAAGAAATGTGGGATAGGATTAGGATATACAATCCCTACTTTAAGACTTATGTAACTGGCCTTTTGAGTGTTCAACAACTGAGATTCAATGAACAAAGCAAAGGAAATTAGAAGGGCTGAGAGGACAGCTAATAGCTTGGCTTTTGCTCCCTGAGGTCAGCCAGGACCCACGGAATGATGGAACTCCTCTAGAACGGTTCTAACACTCCCATGAGTCATCCCACCTCCTAATCGGGAGACTGGGCGCACCCCAGCGCATAGGAGCTGGCCAGTGTGCACTCTGTGGGAAGAGGGTCATTAAACAGGCCTCCAGTGCTTCCTAGAGTCAGCGAGACCCTGGCAGATGACATTGCTGATAAAGGGGGTAAATTAGAGTCAAGAGGCCTCACAAGGCCTCAGAAACCACCCCTGAAGAGCTTTACCCAACCATAATAGTAGAAAAGAATTTTAATTAACCAAAAAAAAAAAAATCTTATTTTGACTTGGTCTTAAATACCCAGTGGGAAAATATATCCTGCAAGAGGAGTAGTTGATGGTAATAAAAACAGAGGGAGCTAGACCGGACCTAACAAGGAGCTCTGAGAACTGCATCAGTCGCTACAGGATAATCTAAGGAAAAGCAACAGTCACTAGGGATAAGGGGAAAAGCACACAAAATAAAACAGAACAAAACACTAAGTTCCAACAGATTCCAGCCACGCCTTTTGCATTTCAAACTACAGTCGGGCAAAGTCCAGACTACCGCTTCTAAAATATGTCTTTCAACTCTAGCCTGTGCTACTCTTACTCTGTTATTTTGAGTTACCCTCAAGTGCCTCTCTGGTAAAGATTTGACTTCTTAAGGGACCAAAAGTGAGGAGTGAAGCGAGGTGATGGGGAAATAAGTAGAATAAAGATAAGCCACATATAGGATCCTGATAGCCTCAGTGAATGCGAACGTTGTAGGCCAATGCTTGAACCAAGTTCAGAAATATCAACAAGAATGGGAAGGGAAAAGGAGGCTAGAGGAAGAAAGATGCAGGGGAAGATAAGAGGAAGCAAATTTTAAAAAGAAAGAAGCTATATGGGCCATGGATTTAGCTCAGTGTTTCCTGAGCCTGCCTTGCAAGTGTAAGGGCCTGGGTTCGATCCCTGGTAACCACATACAACAATGCCAGGTGTGGAAACTCATGCCCAGCAGCAATCAGTATCACAAACCACAGTTCTGGGTGTAGTGGCTCACACCTGTAATTCCAGAATTTGGGAGGCAGAGGCAGGAGGATTGCTGTGATGTGAGTTTGAGGCTGAGCTCAGGGCCAGCCTGAACCACAAAAGCGAGACCCTGTCTCAAAAAAAAGAAAAAGAAAACAAAAGAAATAAGCTGTATTATGTACACATACCCACTCTCCAAGATGACATTCCAAATGTATATGAATAAAAAACCGAAAAAAAAATATTTGGCTTTTTGTTTAAGTCTGTCTATAAGATAAAATATTAGTACAGATATTCCACTAAACATTGTCACTTTGTGGTATAAACTGACTTTCTGTTGTCCATCTCAGATTTTATATATTTAGGGTATCTGGAGCCAGGATCTTTAAATCTGCAAAGTACAGGCCAGATTCCTGGTCCTAAGTCCTGTAATAAGTTTAGTGGTCCAGTGGTCACAGAAGAGCGTAGGTACCTACATTTAGCTTTTCTTTGTCTTCCTTTGCCATTGTTGTCAGTGAAATATTAGGGCATTAGATTTCATACTGGGGACACAGGGAGGGGTCTGTGTGCTCCTAAACTCCACCCAGTATATGTGCACAGGCATTTCAGGATAAACTTAAAAATGATGGAGTAGAGGCTGGAAGCAAAAATACAGCTTCTCTAGATCTGGGATCAAGACACCTGGAAAACAACTGCTCAGAGTACCTTAAAAACAAGAGAACTTAGGAAGTGGATCCAATAGTTGCTAGATGATGCAAAGATGACTAAGCTAAAATGAACTGGAGTTGGTGAAAAATAAGAAGATTGGACAAATAGCATTAAAAACCATTTACAGGGCTGAGAATGTAGCTCAGAGGCACCACACCTGCCTGGCAAGGGCAAAATCCTGAGTTTGATTTCTGATACAAAAATAATAATAGTAATAATCACAAAACTTTCCAAATATGGGGAAATAATTTAACAAACAAACAAGTCAGGCATGTAGAATCCTAAATAACCACACTCAGAAAAGAATTTCTCCATAAGACATCACAGCCCCAATCCCAGACGTCCAACACAAGGACAGTCTTAAAAGCTGTTAGAGAAAAGTAGCAAAGCTCTTGTAAAGGCAGATTCATTAAAATTAAAGCAGAATTCACAACAAAAACCTTGAAGGCCAGGAGAGCTTGGTATGAAGTGTTTTAAGCCCTAATAAATAGTAACTTCCAGTCTGATTTTGGTATTTATACACAATGGAGCACTACTCTGCTATAAAGAAAAATAAATAAGTCATTTCTAGGAAAATGGATGGATCTTGAGATTGTAATATTGAGTAAAATAAATCAGACCCATAAACTTAAATCCTACATATTTTCTTTTATATGAGAAACACAAAGCATAAATAAGTAAAGAGCAAAAGGAAGGATAGATAAATAATAAAAGATAGTTTCCTGTTGGAAAATGGGAATTTTTTTGCAAGTTGTAAAGGGATCAAGAAAGGGAGTGGGGAGAGGTAAGAGAGGAAAAGGAAATGTAAAGAGAATTAAAGTGTGTTATATACCTGTACTGACTCCCTATGAAGTCCTATAAATGCCCTATACTACAACACATAATAATAATAAGTTCAAAGATGTGTAATATACACAAACATGTATATACTTCTTTTTTTTTTTTTGAGACAGGGTCTTGCTTTTGTAGTTCATGCTGGCCCTGAGTTTAGCCTTGAACTCACTGCAATCCTCCTCCCTCTACCTTCCAAATGCTGGGATTACAGGCGTGAGCCACCACGCCCGACCTTGTAATGTATATATTGTGCTTCACAATAAAAAGTTTAAAAAATAGGGGCCAGGGATTTGGCTCAGTGGTTCTGGTGCCTGTCTTACAAGCACAAGGACCCGGGTTCAATCCCTGGTTAACCACATACAGTATTGGGTGTGGAGACTCATGCCCAGCAGCAATCAGTACCACATAGCAGCAGTGCAGGGCATGGTGGCTCACGCCTGTAATCCCAGCACTTCGGAGGCAGAGGCAGGAGGATTGCTGTGATGTGAGTTTGAGGCTGAGCTCAGGGCAGCTTGACTACAAAGTGAGACCCTGTCTCAAAAAAAAAAAAAGTTTAAAAACTATAAAGTAAACTATTAAGGATATGTTACCCAGAAAAACTAAATAGTTATAACCAAAAGACTTCTAGAAAACACGTAAATGAAAGGCCCCCTAATTTCATTTGGCTTCTACCATATTGGGGCTACTATTCTTCTTTATTCTATTTTTGTCTTTTGACCCCTCCTTGTTCAATACAGTTTTAAAGTTTATCTCCATCCCCCTCCAAGCAGATGTTTGCCCATGCTTTTTAACCCATTTCAGGCTGAGAGCTAACCCTGTCATTCTTAGTTGTGGCAGAGCAATTAAGTAGAGTCAGTGCCCACATATCAGCTTGAAGCAGTTATGGAAGATGAGGTGACTTTGCTCCTCCTTCCTCTTAGGATTAAGGAGGGTGAGACAGTGCAGAGCTAGATAGGACAGAAGCTCTCAGGGAGACAAGAAATTGTGTGTGTATGTGTGTGTGTGCGCGCGCAAGTGTGTTCCCAATCCAGGACCTGACCTGTTCTGTACTAAAGACAGAGCCATTTCTGTTTCCCCGTCCTCTTCTGCTAACAGTGTATAGAATTTTCTCCCCTCCTATCCATTGCTCTTTATTGAAAGGTCCTGAGGGATTATAACAGCAGAGATGGTGGGAATGGTTTCCTTTGATGTCTTCAAGGAACAAGAATATCTCCTGATTCTCACAATAGGAAGACAGAAAGAAGGAAAGAGACCAAATAATGGAGGGGGGAGGAAGAGAAAGGGCATGAAGAAAGAATTAAGATGTGTTATATTCATGTACCAGCTTTCCACAAGGCATGCAGATATTATATACTACCCACATGCACTGATGAACTAAAATAATTTAAAAAGCATATAGGATTGGAGGGAAAGGGAAGGACAGGAAAGGATGAAAATAGAATTATGATGCATTGTGAACATGTACCAACTCCCCATGAAGGATGTAATCATTATGTGCTGCAGACACAAAATTAAAATAAAAAAGGAAAAAATCACTTCAACCTAAGAAGTCTCCAAATAGATCATCCTCATGACCTAGTGGAAAATTTCTAGGCTTCAGCCCATTCCAGTGAAGCCATAAGAGCTAGTCTCGTTCCCTTGTTAACGGGACAGTCTATCTTCTCCAGCAGACCGTCTCTTTCAGCTCTTCTCCTCAAGATGAAGCCCCTTTCCTATTTCCTCTTCCTTCTGCATTAAAGCTTTTTCCTACCAGCTCATGCTGTCACTTCAATATGAATTTCCATTATTACAGAAACAGCTTCTCACACGTATTCTGTGTCACCACAACTCAACTGTTGAGCTCACAGCCTCCAAAGCCCAAAGGGCTCAGTCAAAGGTGGGGGTGCATCTCATAATGCCTCAAGTTGACCATCACAGTGAGTCACTCCGGCCCATTGGACCACACTTTCCAGTGCTGCCTCCACTGCTGTCATTTCCTTCTCTGTCCTCACCGTGGTGATAAGCATTAGCTCAGAGGTCTCGTTCTGTCCGTACCACGGAGAGCCTGGTAGACTGAGCATCGGCCAGTGGTCTCTGAGTTTAAACACCAGTCACATGAATCTTGAGCACTTGTCTGGTCTGAGACATGCTCCAGACCAACTCTTCACTCATAGGTCCAGAGCATCTGCTATTTCTGAGGAACTGTCTCTTAATTCATTTCAGCAAATGTTGTCTCTGGTAGGACACAGGACAAGGCTTTGGGAGAGAGAGAACAGAAAAATGAGGATGATTTAATTCCTGCTTTCCAGGGACTCAGGCTTATGCTAAAAATAACGATGCGCTGTGTACTCCTCCAATATGCCAGGTGCTGGCTTGGGGAGTGGGGAGGACTCAGCAACAAGTAAACTTGTGCCTGAATTGAAGGGACTTGGGCTGCAGATAAGGAGAGATACATAGAACCTGAAAGAACATTAAAATAACATAATGGCAAAATGCTAACAGTGTGGCTGAAGGAGCCCACTGAGGTAAAGCTAGGAGCCCACTGAGGTAAAGCTCTGGCTTCTTGGGTAAATATGCCTCTAGAATGAGAAGAGTAGCATAGATAGTCTACTACAAAGCTACTGAGCTTCATTGCTTTTGTGGCACGGTTATGTTATCTGGACCTGGTTCTTATAAAGGATCATCAGGGCTATAAAACAGGTCAGATCCAAGTTCTAAGCCTTATAGTAGAATAAATTTAGTAGCTGAATGATCATAAAAGCATATGTATCTTTATTTAGTGTTTCCTTTGCCATTTTTATGATTAAAATAAGCATTAGATTTCTTTTACCATCAGGGAAGAATCTACAAGTTCTTAATCTCTAGCTGTTGTACTTAAGTTAATTCCTTCGGACAAAGAGAGATTAATATTAAAGATAAAAGGCTTATGCCAAAACCTGCTTAATTTTGTCTGACTTCTAAAATTTTTGAGCTAGTATTAATCAATACTCTACTTTAAATGTCTGGCCCCTGGCTGTGTTAGATGGCTATAAAATCAAGCTTACAGATTGAATTTATAAATTAAAAAGTTATCAATTGAAGTGGCAACGACTTGTTAAGGTTATTGTACTGGCCCATCAAAAGAGGATGGTGCATCAAATAACAAAATCCATCTTTCTTTGCTCCTTTAGTTCAGTTAGGGTGAGACATTTGATCTCTGATGAGGCAGCTTTGATGCCCTGAACATTCAATGCTCCTGGATGTCCATCCTGAACAGTAATGAGAGGACAGACTCTCAACCCTCCTGGAGCCCTTAAGAAAAGGGATCAAAGTCTGGGGGTGATGCAAACTTGAGCAGTAAAGACAGGTAGAGAAGTGATAAAGAAAATCATAACTAAAACATCCTTTCAAGAAAAGTACTTGAGGACACGAAGTCCCCCAAGAATCTATGTATCAGAACTTGGTAGCTTTGTTTATGCTTCTTTTCTTCATGGCTCCTTCACACCTCAGCATCCCTGAGACATACTTCAAATCCTCACATTAGTGTAGGTAACAAAGCAAGCAGCAGAAACCTGATCTTAAGATAAAGGAACAACCTCAGAGTTCAAAGAATGATTTTAGAAGCAGTATCTTAGATAACTCATCTTGAAAAAACTGATGGGAATCATGTTTTTCAGCTGTAAAATGGGCCATTATTTTTTTGTGAATGGGCCTTCCTTTTCCTACAAAGAAGACTGAGACAGAACTTCCTATAGATTCACAAATTCCACAGTTTCCACCATCAAAAACATGTAAATATTCCCAGCTCCATAGCATGACTGTCTCTCTTGAAGATCGTACTTTATCTCTTTGCTTGTGTACTAAAATTTTTTGCCTAATAAATCCCTTTATGCCTCTTAGAAAAAAAGAGAACATGATAATTCTTCTGTTTAGTGGAATTCCCTGAGGAATCAGCCAGCTCCTCCCTCCAGCCTCAGTGCAGAGCCCACCTTCCCCCAGGAGGTCTTTTCTGCCTGTCAGGTAGATTTCCTTCATGCAGCACAGAGGGTGCCAAGCTTTGTCACTGTGAGCCCACCAGGGTCCCATCCTCACTCCCCAATCAGAACCTGAGCACCTCGAAGCAGGACCGGCCTCCTGTCAGTACCCTCACTGTCTCACAGCTGAACGTGTGCACAGAAGTATTACATGATGGTTTTATGCTTCCCAGGGGGAACACACAGTAAATGGAGCTGCTGGCGACACGCTGGCTCTGTTGCAGAGAAAGCGCTAGGTATTCTGAGAGGTCAGCATCAGCAATGGCAGGAGAAGGTATGACCGCAGTGAGCCCTATGGGAGGCGCAGCCCCTGATGGCAAGTGAACAGGAGAAAGGCATCCTGGCCTGACGGACGGCAGAGGTAGAGCCCCACAGAGAGAAAGGCACAGGGCTGACGAGACAGACAGGCACACCGTGCAAGGAAGGAGGAACAGAAAATATGGGGTCCAGAGGAATCCTGATACTCTTCCAGGGAGTCTGATCTTTTCCACAGATTCAGAGATCCTCTGAGAATTACGAGGATGGGAGTCACAGACGCTGACCAGCATGTGAGGCAGATTACTGATGACTGCATGAAGGATGTGTTCAGGGAACGAATTGCTAGAAGTGTCCTTTTCTTGGCCTCTTCCCCTGGGGGAAGAGGAGCTGAGGAAGGTCGTGGGGAGGTCATCGGAGAAATCAGTTATGAAGCAAGCGTTGTGTTAGGAGACAGATGACAAAGGTACGAGTCAGAATAGGGGGAGTAGGAATAGAAAGAGAGGCAGAATGGGTGACCACCGAATTATGGGAAGTGAGACTCTGAGTTTCTGAGATGACTAAAGGAACACACACAAGGGGCAGGCTCCAAGGAGATGTGGCGAAGAACAATATCTGGGGAGCTATGTTATTCTGGGTCATCACCAGTGTAATAGCTACCCAGTCTTTTGAAGCAGCAGTGAGGAAAGAGACTCTAGAAGATAGAGCATTCTCCATCCTGATGTATCTTGAAAACAAGGTATGGTTACCTTCAGCCTACAAGAACTCAGGGGAGTCCATTCTGTTCAAAGTTTGTGTAAGTGACAAATTCTCTTTCTCTCATGGAAACAAGTCACAGTCTTTGGAGCTTCACTGGGCTCCGGCTCCTCTCTTTCCACCCACCACTGCAGCAATCCACGTGGTGGCCAAGGAGGTGTTGCTAGGAGAAATACAATCTGTGGAGGACATAGCAAGGCCCTACTGTGGTCACAGATGATTTCAACGTCCGTGAGAGTGGCTCATCCCACACCTTTTCCTCTGAAGCACTTGATGCCCCATCTCTGCCCACAGTGTCTTGATATCCCACTCTCAGGACTTAGTCACCACCTAGAACTATCCCATCTCTGAAATTACTAATTCTGACATGCTCCTAGATCCTCTCGGCTTCTCCACCCAATGTCATCACCTACTTCGGTCCACTTCCTCCTGATCCAGCAGCCTCCTTTTGCTCTCTCCAGTCTCATGTGTAGGCTGTAAGTCTTACACATTCCCTTAATGGGAGAACATAAATTCCCATGTGTGGATGCCTCAGCTACCCCTTTCCTCTGAAGGTACTACCTGGTGGGTGGTTTCTGCTGGAGAAGACCATTCCCCCCATCCAACTGCACCCAATACTGTGCTAACCCAGCTCAACTGGGATTTCAGCGTCACGTGCTGTGCCTTTTCTAGTCTATGCTGGTTCATAGCATACCCAGAGTTTACACAACTCTCCCTTATATTCAAACCTTCTGTATATTTACTACTGTCTAAATTCTCAGCAGATGATAGAGTTTCTTCCTTCCAAAATAAAATAGGAACCGGAAAGCAGGAACTCTTTCAACATCCAGCCAACCTGGACCTTTCCCTTGTTTAACTGTAGACCGAAGTGTAAACTTTGTCACTTATCTTTGTCACTTATCTTCATCATCCCACCCTAGCTTCTCTCTCAGGACACTGCTTCTCCTCTCATTTCCTTCCTCTTCAATGCCTTTCTCTCTCCTCACATTCTATCAGTGATGTTTTCTTCCAACATTGAGGATCAAACTTACGAGTTTGTTCTTGAGAAGCAAGCATGGTCCAACTGAGTTAAATCCCTAGTCTGCCCATCAAATTCAAGAATTCACATCTCTACTACTACCAGTCCAAGCTTTGCTTGATGCTACCACTTCCTCCTATACCACTCTCTCCTAAGAAAATGTCTCAAACACTCATCAGTTTCTCCTTAATTTGTTGTGAGCTAGTGGGCCAGGGGTTTAGCTCAGTGGTGCTGCTGCCTCTCTTGCAAGTGCAAGGTCATGAGTTTGATCCCCAGTACTAAAAATAAAATTGCTGTCGTCTGTGTTTCCTCTAACACAAAATATAAATAAATTGCTGTCACCCAGGTCACATATGACTTTCTCCAACATTCAGGGGACACTTTGAGTCCTTGCATGTGTGAATTTTCTATTGCAGGTCACTTCATTTTACTACCCTTAGCTTCTGCCATGCTCTTCTGTTTCTTTTTTCCCTTACAAATCCTAATACTAGAGCTAATGGATGCTGTCCTAGGCCTTGTCTCTCTGTAGAGGGTTGCTCCACGCAGACAGGTTCCTAGTTAAGTCACTGCTGTCCTCTCCCTGCCACCATGTGGTTGCTGGTCCTTCATATGTGATTGTCATTTAAGCAGCCAAATGTTTTATTTCAATTCATACTTTTTACATTGTTCTCCCTGATTTGCACTCCAAAATCCACCCAAGGCTCTAGGGCCGCTGCATGACATGTCCTTCACTCGCCCCTTCCCCTGTTTTTGATCCATTCTTCCTCCTCCAAACACTCCACAGCCACACCAGCTTCTTTCTGCTCCTCTTAAATAACCTAACCTTGTCTTGTGTTCAGCTTTCCCACACTCCCTTACTTTGCCTATAATAAGCCTCTCTTCTATCTATTCTCTGCTCAGCTTGTGATGATCTTTTAGGTCTGAGCTTCTGTTCATTGCCTCCAACAGTCCAGTCTTATGCTTTCTTCCTGGGGCTCTTGTCCCCCTCTAACGAAGTGAGAACTAGTCTTCTATGAGTCTGTGAGCTCCGTGAAAGAAGAATCTCATCTACTCTTTCCATTGTATCCCGAGGCTTAGCGCAGTTCCTGGCATAGACGAAGAGCTCAATGAATACTTCAAAGTTGAGTGAGTGCTCTTTGTTAACCATTCAGCCACAGAGGGCTCCTCTTGTCTCCTGTGAGCTCTCAGTGCAGTATTCATCAAAGCTGAAATAGTTTCTACTTCCCCTAAGTGTGTGTGGCAGGTCTCGATCCACTAGTTCCCAGAGATTTGGTCCATTTCTGGGTTTATCTGAACCTGCTTGTCCACAGGAAGAGTAGAAGGGAGAGTGGTGGGGACAGGGTGGGCCAGCAGCCTCCAGCAGGACAGCAGTGGGCCTGATGCTGAGAATGGGGGTCAGGACTCAGCAGCCAGGAAAGCATCACTTTCCAAGCTAGCTGCTAAAGTGTGGTCAACAACATGGCTCTCCCAAGTTCCACGAAGACCCTGACAACAGGGAAGGCATTGTGGATGAAGACCTGAAAATGGAAAGAAATCACAGCCGAAAGAATAAATCTGGAAGTTTTATAAGCAAATGACCATCCCAGCTAAGCCGTAGTGAGTTTCCAGGGAGAAGATAGGAATGTCCAAGAAGTGACTAATGAGAATTTGGGGGATACCTGGTTGAAGGGGCACAGGAAGAAAAGTAAACCAAATGAGAAGTTAAGAAAGAGGAACTAAAGCCGTAAAGGAAAAAGATGAAGGTACAAAAGCCGGAAACCACGGGGGTCACATTTAAAGAAGCAAAGGTTAAGCAAGAGTCAGCTGCCCCAGAAAGGGAGCGAGCTCTGAGAAGTGGTCACGGGGGTTGGAAAATATGACGTCAGCAATGGCTCTGAAGAGGAACATTACCTCATCTCTCTGGTTCTAGCTCCTTTTGCTATGCTGATGGGACATCCAAGAGCAGGAAGTGTGCTATCTCCCCCATGCTGTCCCCCCCATGCTGTCCCCTCCTTCTCATTTTCACAAGTGAGAGAACTGTGTCCGATTTGGGGAATGGGCCAAAGGAGGAAAAAATTAGCTCTATACAATCAAGGTCGCAGCTCGTATATCTAATTGGCAGAATCTGGAAGTATGTGCAGAGGTGTTGGCTGGATTCTACCACAGGAGACTTAAACTTTAGTAAGAGTGCCCGGGCATGTCTACTGCTCACCTCTGACCCTTCTCAGATCATGGAGCTTCCTAGCTGACCCCTGCAGGCTTCTGTAGGCTGTGTCCTTCTCTGCTCTTCTTGTTTCCACTTGTTCTTTTGCTTGGAGATAGCCTCCTACCTCTCCTGACTCTGATCTTCAGATTATGCCTGTGGAGAATGCCAGTCACTCCAGGCCTCTACTTTATCCTACGATCCAAGACAAGCCCACAAAACACTTTACTTACATCTCCTTTTGGGAAACAAATAATAAAACAAGCAATAAGTTCACTTCAGGTGAGTATTAGAAAGTCTGATGACCACCAAAGCTCTGATAGCTATGTATGCTTCTCAATCTGTCCCTGACCCCTCATGGGAAACTTATGGGCTGTGATCTCATGGGCTGGTTTCTGAAGGTAAAGGCCTCCTCCTCTCCACCCAGCTCGGCCCTACAGACTGTCTTCAAGTGTTCCCACAGCTCCAGGGAGTAACCTCTCCCTTGGAGCCCTCGCATTTTGGGGGAGCCCACTCCACAGAGCATTCAGACTCACTTGGGATTATCACACTACGACATGTTTTCTCGCAAAAGGGAACAGGACACATTAGTCTTTCCTAAGAATATTTTTTTTTTTTTTTAGGTTTTTTGAAACAGGGTCTCGCTTTGTGGTTCAGGCTGGCCCTGAGCTCTGCCTCAAACTCACATCACAATCCTCCTGCCTCTGCCTCCCGAGTGCTGGGATGACAGGCGTGAGCCACCACGCCCGGCACTGTGGTATGTGGTACTGGTTGCTGCTGTGTGGGAGTCTCCACGCCCAGTATTGTTATGTGGTTACCGGGGAATCGAACCCAGGCCCTTGCGCTTGCAAGACAGGCGCTGGAACCACTGAACTAACTCCCCGGCCCCTAAGAATATTTTTTAATCATAGCTTTTATCATAATACTTTCATGCTCAAATCCTGCGGTGGCTCCCTATGGCCAGGAAGTCAGGCGAGAGGCTGATCCTTTGCTAGTGCTTCATTCTTCAGGAATGCTCTGGGGGAAAGTGCCTTCCCTCAAGAGAACTGGGAAGGAGTTAGTTGCTTTGTCCATCGCAGAGCCTCTACTCAATGTGTCTCCTTCCCTCATACCTGCCACCACCCTGCAGGTCTGTAGCACACGAGAAATGGAAGTTTACACAAGGCAGAGAATGAGTGTTCTGCAGTAGAGAATGAACTCAGGGAGCTCAGAAGACCTCCTCACGTTGCCTTGGCTCCTGGGTAGCCAGCCCCAGATCTCACAAAATCAGGTATAAATTCAGCAACTTTTGAACATCTGGCCCCAGTCTGCTGCCCGAGGGCTCAGCACATCTTCTGATAGCTCTCACAGAATCACAGAACTCGGGCAAGTACTTCTTTCTCCAGCCTTAGACTCCTTAAGTGAAAATGAAAAAACTAGATCACATGGTCCATTCCAGCCCTGCCAACTGGATGCATTGGCCTGTTCCCTTCTCGTGTCAGTGGCACAATCTTCTGCTCCAGTCTGATCCATTTTCTTATGTCTTCTAAACACTCTAGACTAGAAGGGACTGATGGATGTATTCTCATCTTTCAGCTTGAATTGATTGGTGATGGCTGTGTGGAGGAATCTGCGCACTGAGTCAGTGGGAAATGGCACTATAATCCATAAAAAATGTTGGATGTAGGCCAGAGTCACAAGAATGGTACCCATTGGCCTACATCCTGGCATCTAGTCTCTCTCATTTTTTAAAAAAAAAATTGAACTTATCGGTACATTTTAAGTGCACATTATGATCACATTCACCACTGGGAATTTGTACTGTACATGATATATCTTGATTCTTATTTTTGCCCATTTCCCTGCCCTCCCCCAGCCCCTCCAACCCCTGTATACATAAGCTTTGTTTCCATTTTTTCTCTTTTAACTTCAAATTTTTTTTCCCTTCTTTGTTTTCCCCTGCCCCACCCAATTCCCCTTCTCATTTGAAGATTTTCTTCCTATTTCACAATACTTATTGTACATTTGGACCTCCTTCACGTTCTCAGTTTCTCTCACTAGAGAAACTATATACTGGTTACATATCTGTGTGCTGTTTATTTCATTTATGAGTATGGCCTCAATCTGCATTCATTTAACTATAAATGTTTCTAATTCTAATGTATCCTTCTTGATAGTTGAGTAATGCTCCATTTTATTTATTTATTTACTTTAACTCCACACCTTCTTTATCCAGTTTCTGGTTGTTGAGATTTTGGGGCTGTTTCCAAGATTAAGCTATCACAAAATGGGCTGCTGTAAATCATGTCACTGTGGTACAATGCTTTTAATTCTTCCATGAGTATGCTGAGTAGGGAAATAGCAGGATGAAATGGGACTTCTAATTCTAGTTTTTGAGGAATCTCCACACTGATTTCCATAGTGAATGATAGGGAAGTCTCCTATTTTTAAATTGGCTTATCTTCTAAAAATTTATTTGTAAGAGTCCTTTATATGTTCTGGATACAATTTTCTATTGTGTTTATGAATCTCTTTGCTGAGTATCTGAGTGTTCTGCCACTCCATTGTTTGCCCCTACTGCATTGCCACCTCGGGTTAGCTATGGGGCTGATCTATTCTTGTCCCTCTGTTGCTGAGATTGCTGGTGATTAGGACTGTTGGTTTGAGTGTGCAGTTCCTCTACTTTTTGTTCCATTCTAAAAGGTCCGGTGCAGCAAAGCTGCTGATTATTTTGGACTGTCTGCCATTTTAGTATCACCATAGTGACCACCCTGGAACAAGGGTATCAGAAAAGTATACTGTAAGAAGACTACAGATTGTCTTTCTGCTGCATCCAAGGTCTAGTAATTTTTCTTGAATAAGTGCTCCTCAATTTGTTCTATGGCTTTAGTTGATTACAAAAGTCTTAAAATGGTTGTTTGTGGTAATTTGGTTTTATTTTATTTTACTTAGAGAAAGGATTCATCATGTTCCTTTTTCATGCTAATCACACTTAGCTTTGTAGTATTGCAGGGAATGAATATATGAAAAATTATTTAATTTGAGTCTCAGTTTTTCAAGCACAGTGAACACAGAAGTTTGGAATTTTATCCTTCTTTTTACTTGCCCGTCAACTAGTCTTTAGAAATGGAAAGAGGCAATCATAAGGTTTCTTATACTTATGTATTACTAGTTTTGTCTACTGTTCTGTTAGTTCCATCTGCTCCATTAGAATTTTGAAGTAGCCATAATCGCAGCATTGGGGAGGCAGAGGCAGGAGGATCGCAGCAAGTGCAAGACTAGACTGAACTACACAGCAAGACCCTATCTCAAAAACAAAAACTAACAAACAAACAAAGAAAAAGTTTTGAAGTGAATGTTTTGGAATATAATTCCCACTGGAAACACCATATTTTCAGACATAAGTTGCTGAATTATTTCAGAACTCCATTATATTTTTTGATGGACTACTTATAAAACTTTCATTGGGTGGATCTATAGGCAACACAGCAAGAAATTAAGTCATGTGACAGTCTGCAGTATGACTGGAGGGATAGCTGATTCAGAGATTTTTGTCCCTTTCAATGGTACCTTTAGTTTTCCTTCTCATCCTGCTATTATCTGTGGATTTCTCCTTTAAGGATTTTACCTCTCTATGGAGCCGTCTTATTGCCTTTGCATCCCTGTCAGACCCTTGAATGTAATAGATATTCAATGAATATCTCCTTGGAGACTCCATGCCCTGTGCCTGGATCACACTGTTTGGAATTCCACCAGCAGTGTGCAAAATATCCCTCATGCCTTGTTCTGAGATAGTTTGATGACATCCTTGTACCAATATCTACGCGACTTCCTGCTGTGCCATTAGCTGCGCCGCCAGGTCCACGACCTCAGGAGTTTCCCTGAGTGCTTCCTGAGCCTGCTCAAGATGGCGTCTAGCCTTTCACTTTTGACTGAAGCACTTTCTTCCTTCCAGAATTCCCTCTATTTTTCTCCACCCATCCAAATTCTTCCAATGTCCAGATTCTTCAATAAGTTGGAGTCTCAGAAGCTTTTGTTTAATAATAGTTGATTGTGTTCAAAACTTTTGTGAAGTCTGTAGCTGCCCCAGCCACATGAGAAACCATGAATAATATTGAAATGATGAATATGTTAATTTCTTCCACTACAGTAGATATTTTACTATATATATATCTGATAATATCATATTATATATCTTTTTTTTTTTTTTTTTGAGACAGGGTCTCGCTTTGTGGTTCAGGCTGGCCCTGAGCTCAGCGTCCAACTCACATCACAGCAATCCTCCTGCCTCTGCCTTCCGAGTGCTGGGATTACAGGCGTGAGCCACCACGCCCAGCACTGTGGTATGTGGTACTGGTTGCTGCTGGGCGTGATTCTCCACTCCCAGTATGGTATGTGGTTACCGGGGATCGAACCCCGGGTCCTTACACTTGCAAGACAGGCTCTAGAACCACTGAGCTAACTCCCCGGCCCCA
The DNA here is from genome assembly GCA_004026965.1 of Petromus typicus. Taxonomy (NCBI): domain Eukaryota; kingdom Metazoa; phylum Chordata; class Mammalia; order Rodentia; family Petromuridae; genus Petromus; species Petromus typicus. The sequence continues at coordinate 4,286 of PVIR01029008.1, read as the reverse complement.
TATTATATATGTTAAACATATACATACTTATAACAATACAGTTAAACCAAAAAGAAAAGAGGACAGTGTTAGAGTGTTTGCCTATCAAGTGCAAAAACTGGGTTTGATCCTCATTACTACAGAAGTCAACAAAGATGTTTAATGAAAATGGAAATTGTTACAGACTGACTTATGAGGGACACTTGACTTTTTTTAAATTTCTCATCTGCATATTGGCTGTTGACCTGCATCTCTCTGGTGAAGTAAATTCATCCTGGGGCCACTTGAACATTGCCTCCCTAAGAAGGCTGAGGACTGCAGCAGTCTGACCCAGTACACTCAGTCTTCCACAGATGTATTCCCAAAAAAGGCCTAGAACAGGTACTCAGGAGAGTCACAAAAGACCAGCGAGGCAGATGCGGGCCCGGGCTGCCGGACCATCAGGCTCCCTGAGCTGAGCACCCCGAGAGGCGAGGCGAGGCACAGACTCATGGGGCTTAGTCAGGCTGCAAGGCTATTTTCCTAGAACTGGTTTCAAAACAGAGGTGGGGCCTACCAGGTTGGAGGAGGTGGGGAAGTTCCAGCTGTGGGAAAAGTGTGAAGATTTAGAAGTGGGAACCTAAGAGTCTGCTGTGGGAAATGTCACTGGACAGAGCTCTGATCCTTTCCCTCCCTCCTGCTGACGGCTGTTACACTTTGCCAAGTCACAGGCAGGTATTTTTCCTACCCAGGTGCCAACCTTCCCCAAACTATGTGTGCTGGCAGCCCTCACACTGAGAATCGGCCTGTTACCCAGTACGTGTGGGAAGTCACTGGGGTCCTGGGGTCAGTGGAGAGCAGTGTGAGAGCCCTGAGAGCTGTGCACCCCAGACTAGACTTACAGCGTGCCTGAGGTGTCCCTCAGCCCTGATTTACTGATTTATTCCCTAGCTTCCTCTGCGGCCGTGATCCCCACTCTGCATGGGACTGTGTGGGGTGGGAAATGGCTACAGGAAAGACAGGAAATAAGAACATGGATGTCTGATGTTCAGGCCCAATGGATGAGGCTGCCCTGCCCCCACCCGGAGTTTGGTCCCCCGAGGCCTGCCGTTTAACCACTCTCAGCTATGGTCTGGTTTGTATGTGCCTCTTTCCTTGCTATTTTACGGGTCCTCTAAGGGCAGAGTCTCACCATGTTTCTAAAGTGTCTGTCTCCTCTGCCCCACTCCGTGCTCCTCACACCTCACGGGGCCCACAGGAAGACTGCACATACCGGAGGGACATGTGAATGCAAAGGATGAGAGATGAATTAATTCATCCTACAAGCTGGGCCTCAAAGAAAAGTCCCAGGCGCCTACTCTCAGGGAAGTGCAGACCTCTCTGGGTGCTCTCTGCCAGGTCAGTGCCTACACGGCCTGGTCCCACAAGCCTAGCTCCAGGCTGGACCATCCTCCCGAAGCCTCTGAGGAGACATTGCTGGCCTCCAGTTCTGTTTCAGCTGGCTGTGTGAGCAGGGCCTGTTCCAAGACCAGTGTGAATAAATTTGGCCACCTCCCTGTTTTATAAGTCCTGTCCTCAGCTGGAGCCTAGAAATATCTCCCCGCCTTTCTCTCCTCAGAGGGAAAAGGTCTGAACCATCTTGAGCTTGTTTCTCCTCAAGGCCTTTACACATCTAGTTTGTCCCTAAATCAGGGCTTGCTGGGCCCTGACTCTAGACATGAGTGGAGTGGTGACCTGGACTACAGTTTGAGAAAAGCAAGGGAAGCCCCTGCCCTCCTGCAGCTCCAAGTCCACCAGAGAAACCAGAATACAAGGCTCATTGCGAAACCCTGAGAGGCAGTGTTTGCGTGATAAGCACCACATGTGTGGAGACAGCTCAGCCCAGCCCAGCACGGGCTTGCCTGGGTGGGCTGGGGTCTGGGAGGGACCCATAAAGAATGGGGAAATGATTCTTCCAAGAACGTGGAGAGCCAGTACAATAGTCACCAGCTGTGTGACTTTGGGATATGACCCAGCCTCTCTGGACTTAGGGAGTTTATCTGCTCATCAAGGCTCCCTCTAGGATTCTGACAGGAGAGGCAGAGTGCAGCCTAGTCACTGGAGCATTCTGAGCACTGCTGTGCTATTGGCAGAGGCCTGGGCCAGCAGGGATGGGCACGGGGCCTTAGGCACAGGGGTTCCACATTCCCATGACCTCTGTGTGGAAAGGGTCACACCTGAAAGGCCAGGCGGCCAAAACTAAATTTCAAGTCTGGGGACCGGTGCCTCAGGCCTGGGTTTCAGTTTACTCCTGTCCTGCCTTCCCTGGTCCTGAGGCTGATAGCAGGCAAGGGAAAAAAGAACCTTAACTGGCCAGGGGTTGGGGGCTGCAACAGCCACATCAGCACCAAAGAGGCAAACAAAGATGCACTGTTTCTGAGCTTGAAGTTGCTCGTTGGCAAACAACAGGCTCTCCCGCCTCCCAGGCCAACAGAGGCTGTCTGTGCACTGCCCTGCCCCTCTCCACTCCATCTCTGGCCTCCACCACAGCCTGCAAATGTACAAAGTATGGGACAGGGAGCAGACTGAGCACTAGATAGGAGGGGGGAGCTGTGGTGGTATAGAAAGGAGTTTAGAAAGGAACACTCCAGCTTAGGGGAGAGCCAGAAGTTTGTTAGGCAGAGAGGTGGGTGCGTGCCTGTGACGTGCCAGGCACCTGACTGTGCCCCTAGTCAAGACCCCTTAGTACCTCTGACCTGGCCTCTTGCAGCTCTGAATGCAGGAGCTCACCCTCCCTCCCTGACTGTTTGGTAAAGGCAGGGCAGGCTCTGTGCAAAGCCCAGAGGTTAGACAGCCCCTTCTAGTGGCTCTTTCTTTTTAAAAATTTTTCTTAAAATTGTATTTGTACATGGTTGCACTTCATGCAATTTACAGTTGTCTTGGGAAATGGCTGCATGTACATATTAGAGCATGTTCCTTTTTTTTTGAGACAGGGTCTCGCATTTGTGGTTCAGGCTGGCCCTGAGCTCAGCCTCCAACTCACATCACAGCAATCCTCCTGCCTCTGCCTCCTGAGTGCTGGGATTACAGGCGTGAGCCACCATGCCCAGCACTGTGGTATGTGGTACTGGTTGCTGCTGGGGTGAGTCTCCACACCCAGTATTGTATGTGGTTACCGGGAATCGAACCTGGGTCCTTGCGTTTGCAAGACAGGCGCCAGAACCACTGAGCTAAATCCCCGGCCGGCGTTCCTTCTTTTTGAAAAAAAATCCCCTTCCCTCTCTCCTCTCTCTCGTACTCTAGTTTTCCTATCCCATTTTTCATTCCTACTGATATTATTTGTTTTAGCTCATGTTATGGCCTATAATGTTTACATTAATTGGAGTGATCAGGTTCTAACACGTGGCTTTTTTTTTCTTTTTTTTTGAGACAGGGTCTCACTTTTGTAGTTCAGGCTGACCCTGAGCTCACTATGTAGCCCAGGTGAGCCTGGAACTCACAGCATTCCTCCTGCCTTTGCCTCCCTAGTGCTGGGATTACAAGCATGAACCACCATGCCCAGCACTGTGGTGTGTGGTACTGATTGCTGGTGGGCGTGAGTCACCTCGCTCAGCATTGTTGTATGTGGATACCAGGATCGACCTAGGGACCTTGCCCTTGCAAGGTAGGTGCCAGAACCACGGAGCTAAATTCCTGGCCCTACATGGCATATAGTTATACTTCTTATTTCTCTTTCCTCCTCCTCCCTTGCCTTTGTTCCCTATTGCAAGAGATCCTGGTACATTTCTATCCATTCCTCATCATTCTCTTTGTTTGTACTTTGCTGGAGTTTCCACATGGTGTTTAGACTTATGTGGCTGGTTTGTTTGACTCAGCATTATATTTTCCAGGTATATCCATTTTCCTACAAACATCTCAAAACTGTCATTCTTTTTAGCAGAGTAGAATTCCATGATATATAGATACTACATTTTCTTTATCCAATCATCTGTTGATGGGTATGAAGGCTGTTTCCATGTTTTAGTTTTTACAAGTTGTGCTGCTATAAACTTTGATATGCATGTATCACTGAGTTATAATGTCTTAATCTTTTGGGGGAAGATACCTAGCAAGAGGATCACTGCGTCATATGGAATTTCTAATTTCAGTTCTTTGAGAAATCTCCATACTGATTTCCGTAATTATCATACTAGTTTGCATTTCTACCAACAATGCAGGAGGACTCCCTTTTCACCCACAGCCTGGCCAACATTTGTTTTTGTTTGATTTTTTTAATGATTACCATTCTTTCTGGAGTAAGATGGCATCTTAGTATAGTTTTAATATGCATTTCCTAATGGCCAGGGATG
>PVIR01029007.1:0-21470 GCA_004026965.1 Petromus typicus | reverse complement strand
GAGTATTTGTCCAACTTGCACAAGGCCCTGGGTTAGATCCTTAGCAGCCCAAAATAACATTAATAGTAATGATAATGACAGAAATGTTCTTTGAGAGTTTAATTTCTGTACTGATACAAGAAATTCATTCATTTTCTCTTACTGCACTTTTCAAAATCTTCCTTTTGCCCTCTATCCCCTGCTTGTCTCTTTCACCTTTCTTCTCCTTGCTTCACTCCCTTGATCCATTAGCTGCAGCCCAGCACTCTGATAGCTATACCTTAAAGTAATTTTGGACAGAAGCAAAGGCCCTGGAATCCTTAGTAATCCACTTCAGATCCCACTACTGAGCGCTAGTCAGGCTCCAAAACAGCCAACAGTATTTTCAGGCAACCGTGTTGGAAATTGAAAACCTGTTAGAGCATTTGTGGAATAACATAAGCTCTGGAACAAAAATCATACAAATAAAAAAAGAAAATGTCCTTTCGGTGTTAAGGCATTGCTGAAACAATTGAAAGGAAGATGGGCTCTCGCTGATCTCTATTGATGGGGCTGACGGTGGCTGGTGCTTAGTCGCAGACTGGTTATTTTGCCTGCATTTTGCTGTCATTAGGCCTCTGCCCTGCAGGCCCAGCGGCTTACTCCACTGCACCCAGCTTGCCTTCCCAAAGTGAACAGAAAACCTGAGATAATGCATATTTGAGAGTTACTCACAGAACAAACGTTGCATGCACAGAGCTTTCCAGCCCAGCAATGCCCGTGACCTTGTTTAAGGCAAAAAAGTTTGGCAAATACCCCTGGTACAGCCGCGTCCCCCTGCTTTCTGGCCTCCTCTGCCACAAATGCCTTTTTTGCATTTCTCCTTGGACAGCAAGAAAGCGATCTCCTACCCTAGTCCCTTCTTTGGCTCATGTCTCCTGAATTACTTTCCTTCTCCAATTTTCTCACCTCTACACTGTGTTGCCATCTTCCTGACAAAATTGCATCCAGCCACAATGTTTGATAGATGTATAAATATACAAAATAAGCATTTCTGCTCAGTCAATTTTGGCCTAACTTTTCTCTCGTGTTAAGACTATCTTGTGAATTATCCCCTCCATTTAAGATCTTCATTTATGAGTGGTGTGAGAGAGATTTTAAGCAGGTAACATTATTTCTGTTCCACACTGCCAATAATAACAGTTTCTAAGTACTGAATGTAATACACCCCAGAAATTCAAGCCATACTACCACTGCATCTTCTTAAATACCCTCCTCTCTCATCCCACATCCTCCCTCTGTTTGTCACTCCCGCTCTCCAGTGACTCCCACAGGGCATTTCAGTTTTCAGGCTCCTCCTTCCCTTCCCTCTAGACCCCTCCTTGCCATTTCCCACTCTGCCACCCAGATAACTCCTCATAAGACACACCTTTTTTACTTTTCCATTTCCGCTGTGTTTCCCAGCTCATCCCTTGATCCCAGGACAACCAGGCTGCAAGACTGGGACAAGGAGCAAGAGCTGGAAATTTAACAATAGCAGAGCCGTGACAAGTTAATTCAACTCCTGCTGTTAAATTAACCAGCGTTCCAGCCGAGTTAACGCGTCACCCAGTTTCAAAAGGTTAAGCTCCAAGCTTAATCTTATTCATCATTATGAACTCTTCAAATTGGCTGAAATATTTAAAATTCAGTGAAATGAAAGGACCGCAGGAAACATTTAAGAGCCAACTACTCAGTCTTCAAAAAATGGAGAAATAATCTACAAAGATTAGGAAAAGAAGGCTTCAGAATGGGTGAATAGAGACAACTTGAGAACCAGGTTAGAGTGAATAATAAAAGGACATTGAGGACAAGGGCATCTTATCTTCCCACTATCGTGAGGAGATTCAGGCGTTAGGAAGAAATTTAATGGAGCACCCTGAAAATGCTTGTACTATCTCGTCATAAGCAACAGACCAAAACTGAATGCTAATGAAAAGGGCATCTACAATAACACCCACAGAGCTCGCCGTTTCTCTTTGACTCCGGACACAGAAGGGAGGTGGGTCGCCCTGCGCTCACCACTTATCTCTGACTGGAGGAGCATCCCAGCCCCCCGCGCACGCTCTTCTCGGCTTCTGTGACAGCAGAGAATGTGAATCTTGAGAGATGGAGCCAAGCGGCATAAAACAACACTGACGTGCTGAACTTACCCAGCATTTTTTACTAAACACAGTGTTTAGTACACAGCGGGCTTAATGAAGGTTCACGTGATTACACTGATTACTTCCGTAATAGCCTTTGCAGATTCTTGAGTCGCCTGAGTAAGGTAAAGGGAACTGTTATTCCACATGCACCCCATTCCCTTCCTCAGTCTCTCATCCTAAACCGAAGCACCTAGAGCTGTTTAAAACGTTTTGTTTTACTTCGGTTTTTTCCACACAGAGCTCTCCAGCTACCAATCTTGCACCAACCTCTTTTGGACAAATGGCTTCATTCTACCCATGCTGGTGCTCACGGCTAAATTGTCTCCTTGCTCCCCCTTGTCATTTTGTGTATCTTTCCCCAAAACCCTTCCTTCAGTCTCCACCTTTTTCAGAGATGCATTTTTATATTCAGGTCACCTTTCATTACAATTCAAATTTTTTAAAGAGGTAGTTTTAGATTTTATAAACACATTACTTTGTCAGTTGTATGTTTTGTATATTTTACTGTACTGTAAGCATAGGTAAAGACCAAACCTTTCTAGTTTAATACAATGCATACTTTGTATTGTTAGTACAGTGTTGTACATCTCTTGAGATCTTAATAAATAAGTCTATAAATATCTGTATGTTCCCCTTAATTTGTGTTAGATTACTCCATCTATTTACTTATTTATCTACATATCATTCTCATTTCACACACACAAAGGTAGTCTTTTCTCATTCAAATTCTACCATAACCCCTAGTTGTAATCTAATTACATTGAAAAAATCCCCAATTTGAAATTAAATAGTATTGAAAATAGTTGAACTTGACTTTAGCACATATTCCAGCGCTATCTGACTACTAAATAAAATGCTCTGTGCAACTGTATGTTTCAGTAATTACCACAACACTGTCTCCCATTCTAACTTCATTTGTGTCTGTGGACTTGCCATCTTCTATGAATCTGGATCAGCTTTTATCAATAAGATGACATGAAAGAGAAGTTATGTGATTTCTTAGGCCATATCCAAAGAAACCATGAGTCTCTTGGAAGTCAGCTTTCCAGACAGTACACGTTGGCATGGCATGCACACTTCAGATGCCCAAACCAGTGAGGACAGACACATCTACATGCTCTGATCAAGAATCCCAAGTGAGCCCAGCTTGAATGACTCCACTCCAAATGTCAAGGACAGGAATGCAGCCTCGCCAAGAAGATCCTAGTGTTAAGGCTTTGAGCAGTTCCAGCCATTCTAGTCCCTAAAGGAGACTTGGGGACCAAGCTTCTGTGACAAGACAACCCCTGTCCCTGACCCGAAGGATCTTTGAGTATGATAAGCGGTTACTGAATCAAATCGGACAGACTTCCCACTGTAGACAACACGTCAGACAGGAAGGGCTGGTGCGGCTCACAGTTTCAGCAGACTCAGTGTATGGTTGGTGGCTGCAAGGCATGTAATTTCTACAAGTGTTTGACAAAGTGGATGTGAACCATTTGAAAAGAAGAGAAAGGAGAATGTTTCAACTAGGAAAAGCCTATGTAATATTATGTTATTTGGAATTGAGGACAAAAATTGCAATTTCAAGCTGAGGGACCAAATAGGAAGAAGAGGACAACAAAGATAACATACAAAAATATTAGTACAAAAATAATCATTATAAAAAATACAAATCTTTCTTAGTACCAAAAGAATTTTAAAAGATAAATTTAAAACTTGAAACTGAAAACATGTGAATGTAATACAGTACATTATATATATGTATATGTATATATGACAACAAATATGTCAGTCATATTCATACATGTAAATAGAATTAATCACTTATTGAAAATTATTTTTTATTATTTTTATTTTTTTATTTGGCAGAGTAGTTAGGAAGTAGTATTTTAAAATACTAAATAGTATTTTTATTTCACATATTCAATGAGCACAAAGCCTCATATAATTGCCAATAATTCAATAGCAATGTATGGTTTTACTGACGTAATCATAGTTATTTTAGTAACATTTGCTTTATTGTTTCAAGTCTAAATGCTAAATAGTATTGTATTTAAGGAAGAAAACAAACTTAAATACAGTTTAATTATACCAACTCAAAAAAAGCTATTTAGGCTTTGGACTTTTACTATATCAATTTCAAATTCCTTACATAGTTAAAAAATGTAGTTATATACAAATTTGTTACAGACACAAAGAAATGTAAATAGTAGAAAATGCAGAGAAAGAAGACTCTTTATTCCATGCACACTACAGTGAAAACAATGGACTATATTTTGTGAATGCTACAATTATTTCTATAGAAATGATTTTGTAAGTGAAATTATTGGTAAAGTATTTATCAAAACAAATCATTATGTACCAAATATAGCCTTGAGGCCATGGATGGTGGAAAATTTCTTGAATTATTGTTTCTTATAGAAAAAAAATATGCCTTACTTAAAAAGCGGAAATGAGAATGCATGCAGCCTTCACTCTATTAGAATGAAAATGTGTGATTCACAATGTCATTAAGAATTCTGCTGCTGACACGATGGGTAAAGCTGACACTTCCTCCTCTCACATCAGTGTCACTTAACCATCACCACAGATACTGTTTTGTCATCTGTAAGAAAATCCTTGAGATCTGCACTGAGTTAAAGAGCTCACTAGAGACATAATGGAAGAGCCGGGATTAGCTCAAGTGATACCTTCCATGCCTCGGAAGCACAATGGCCAGAGTTCAATCCCAGATTCCAGGGGGAAAAAAAAAAAGTTTATTCTAAATGAATGAATGAATATTTAGGGCTGTGGATTTAGCTCAGTGCCACCACTTCCTGCCTTGCAACTGTAGGATTATGAGTTCAATCCCAAATATTGAAGGAAAAAAAAAAAAAAAAAAGCCAGCCTGTAATCCCGGCACTTGGGAAGCAGAAGCAGGAGGATTGCTGAGTTCAAAGCTAACATGGGCTACATAGTGATTTCAGGACCACTACAAAGTGAGACCAAAAAAAAAAAAGTTTTAAGTAAAATCCATAAGTAGTTGAAATAATATAAGATTAAATTATAAATGAAGTGGGTATATCAACCGTGGAGAGAGTGTATATTATGGGGCTCTTAAAAATATTATCTTGAAGTGGTTTTCTGTTATCATGTATCAGTAGAGTAGACTCAAATATATAATAATGTTTCTCAAGTTTCCTTTCATACCTCAGTGAGACTCATCAATACAACCACAAACACAAACAGAAATTACTCTGGCAGACACATTACCTACTTAAGAGAAGCACATTCGAAGTTTCGAATCTGTACTCACCCTTTTCTGAAATAGTCTTTCCTTTTTAGTATACATTTGTAATATGTAATAATTACATTAATCTCAGGGAGTTGGTAGGTGTACATAACATATTCTAATTCTTTCTACTTCTCCTTACCTTCTAGTTCTTTTGTGTGTGTGGGGGGGGGGTCCCTGCCAAAGACCTATCACCTTGTTTCCTGTTATATATCATTTATTTCTCTCTTTAAATTATTTATATTTGGATTTCTCATGTAGGACAGACTATGCAATGTTTAACTTGTGTGTTGGATTTATTGTATTTATTATTATGGTCTCAAGGTGACTCCATGTTCCTACACATGACTCAAATGTATTCTTCTTTATGGCACAATAGTATGTCCTGGTGTATAAATACCATATTTTCTTCACTATTCATCAGTTGGTGGGCACAGAGGCCACTTCCAAGATGTAGTTTGTATGAACTGTGCTGCTCTGAACATAGGCAAGCATGTGTCATCAGAATGTAATTTACCTTTAACTTCTTTGGGAAGATACTAAGAAGGGGACAAGCTGGATCAATTGAACTTTCCCTCTTTCTTTCTTGGAAGAATTTTCAAACTGATTTTCATAGTGGTTGTACTAGTTTATGTTCCTACCAACAAGGTATAGGGGTCTTTTTTCCTTACAGACTCATCAGCTTTTCTTATTATTTGATTTATTGATGGTGATAATAATTATTTCTGAAATAAAATGAAATCTACATGTTGTTTTATTCACATATCTTCAATGACCAGAAGTGTTAAAAAAACTTTTTATGGTTTCATTGGCCATTCATACTTCTAAGTGTCTCTACATTTTATTTCCCCATTTTTGATGGGGTCTTTGGAGGAACCTTACTTTTTTTTATTTTTTTACATAGTCTAGATATTGTTCTTGTGTCTCAGAAATGGCTGATACAAATTTTCCCCATTCTTAGAGTGCATGTTCATTTTATTGGTAGTTTCACTTTGTAGAACTTTTAAATTTGATATAATCTTATTTGTCTCTTATTAATGTTGTTTCTTGTGGGTTCTGTTTAGATAGTCCTTGCCAATGCCTACATCTTTAAGAGATTTGTAAATTTTATATTCCAGCAGATTCAGTATTTCTGTTTTAATATCTAAGTCTTTGATCCATTTGATTTTATTTTGGTACATGATAAAATATATGGTTTTAGAGTCAGTCTCTGGCCTGTGTATAGCCGGTTTCACCAAGACCATTCATTATCTTTCCTCTAGCATATTTGTTTGGCCCTTTTGCTAAAGACCAAATGGCTGAAGGTGTCCGAGGTTGTTTCTGCATCGTCTATTCTTTTCCACTGGTCTGCATGCCTTTTTTGTTCCAGTACCATGTTACTTTTATCACTGAAGCTTTGTAACACAACTTGAAACCCAGGAATGTAGTGGCTCATACTTTTCTCTTTTTGCTCCACATTACTTTTCCTATTCTGGGACTCCTAGGGTTCTACATGAATTCTAAGATTGTTTTTTCCAGTTCTTTTGAGATATGCTATGGTATTCTGATTAGGATTGTACTAAATAAATATATCAGTTTTAATAGTAAGATTTATTTTAAATACTAGTTCTACCTATCCTGGAAGAGGAGATATATTTCTATTGTTTGATGTTCTCTTTGCCTCCTTTTTCCAAGTACTATGGTTTTCATTATAGAGAATTTTTATTTCCTTTTCTTGGGCAATGAACCCTAGTATTTTTGATGACACAAGACAAGCAAAACATTGACCTGAATTTAAAATAAATTTATAACAACAAATGTGCCACCCTGGCAATAACAGTGAAATCAGTAATAATAATGACAAAAGACAATAATAATATGGACATATTAATATTGGCATGCCATAAGAATCACTTGAAGTTCACACTGTCCCACTTTAATAACAGAAAAGAAATCTGCAAATAATAATATAGACACAAAGAAAAACTAAAGATTTACACATGATAAATATACTAAATGCAACAGTGATACCTTTGTTAATGATGGAAAATAACAATAATACAGAGTCAACTGAAGATTAATAAAGCTTAATATTTATAATTATAAAAATGGAAGCAGTGGGGAGAAAGAAATCAAATTTGAAAACTAAAGGAAAAGAGCATGACAAGAAAGAGAGAAAAGTGGAATAAAGGATTGTACCCCAATTTGGGAACTGTCCAAGCTAAAATGTATCCTCACTACACTGGCCAATAGGAAAGTAAATTGACCACTGAGATTTGTGCTTGTCATAATCAGTGGGGCAGGGATTCGAGTAGTCCGCTGACTTGATGCCAGCACTTTCACACTTAGTACCCTCCACAACCTATTATGCCCAGCCTGACATTACCATCAAAGTCAGAACACCTGTGGGTTTTTTTTAGTTTTATGCTTCAACTTCTCAGTGAGCCTAAGTCTAGCCCATGGTCTCTTCTTGACTCTCCCTTATGGCTCCCTCCCACCCAGTCACTGTAGCAAGATGGCCTCAGTAACCCTAAAGTGTAGTTGTTCTACAGTTCATTCTTTTTTTGTCTTCAGTCGGGCTTTACAAATACAGATTATTCTTTTCTTATATTTTTTTAAATTGTATTGGTTCATTTTATTTACACATCAACATTGCACTTGACATTGAGAATTTATACCAGGATATGACATTAGTTATTTCTCATTTCTCTCATTCCTCTGCTCACCCTACATCTCCCCACACCCTATATACATAAGTTTTGCCTTCTTTTTTTCTACTAAATTTTTTCTTTCCCTTCTTAACTTACCCTTACCCCCTTTCACTCTAAACATCTTCTATTTCACAATATCTATCATACATTTTACAACTCATTTACATCTTCAGTTTCTCATAGCAGAGAAAAGGTACAGTATTTACACATCTGTGATCTAAGTATTTCACTTATGAGTATGTCCTCAAAGTATATCCATTTGAGTATAAATGACTCAAATTTATCATTCTTTATGGCAAGGTGATACTCCTTTTTAAAAAAAAAAAAAAATGCATCTTCTTTAACCAGTCTCCAGTTGATGGGCATTTGAGCTATTTCCAAGATTTGGCTATCACAACTGAGCTGCTATAAACATGGGTGCATATAGTCGCTGTGATATGAACCTTTTAATTATTTGTGTATAAACCTAACAGGAGACTAGCAAGACAAATGGGACCGCTGATCCTAATTTTTTGAGGAACCTCCACACTGATTTCCATACAGGTTGCACCAGTCTCCACTCCCACCAACAGTGGAGAAGGATTCCTTTCTCCTCACCGCCTCACCAGTATTGGTTGTTGGTTGATTTTGTGAGAGCAGCCATTCTTTGTAGAGTGATATGGAATCTCATTGTTGTTTTCATCTGCATCTCTCAAATGACCAGTGATGTTGAACACTTCTTTATAGGCTTCTTAACTGCTTTTACTTCTTCCTTCGAAAAGTGTCTGTTCATTTCAGATGCCCGTTTTTTAATTAGGTCTTTAAATTTGAGGGGCTGATTCTTTCAGCTCTTTAGCTATTTATATATTCAGCCACCCCAAATTTATAGTTCATTCTTAAACAATTAATCCCTTCCCAAACTGAGTACAGATTAAACACTTGCAAATAAAGCAGGTACTCCATGGATTTCTTTTCCATCGCTAGCCTGCCATATGACATACTTTCCATCTGTATTTGTTAAGCTAAAGATTTTAATTATATTCAAGTGAAGAAGAGCTTTATTTGGGCCAGGAATTTATCTCAGTGGTTCCAGCACCTGTCTTGCAAGCGCAAGGACCCTGGTTCGATCCTCAGTAACCACATACCTATATTGGGTGTGGAGACTCAGGCCCAGCAGCAATCAGTACCACATACCACAGTGCCGGGCGTGGTGGCTCACGCCTGTAATGCCAGAACTCGGGAGGCAGAGGCAGGAGGATTGCTGTGATGTGAGTTTGAGGCTGAGCTGAGGGCCAACCTGAACCACAAAGTGAGACCCTGTCTCAAAAAAAAAAAAAAAAAAAAAAAAAGCTTTATTTAATGAGTGAATTTAAAGAAGATCCATTTTGATGAAGTCAAGCTATATTAATGAGAAAACATAGAATACAAAAGACTGAGGTTATTTAGTCTGAAAAAGAAGTGAGTTGTTATAATATGTAAGGAAGGCTAGCACTGTGCATAGATGGGTGATGGACAGCTCTATTTAGTCTTTCCTGAGAACAGAATAAAAAGAAATGCCTTAAAATAGATCATGAGAATTTTTCACTTTAAGTTACATAGGAGACATTTACCATTTATAAATTATTTAAAACAAATTTAGAAATAATTTCAGATTTTTAAATAAAGTATATAAATCATACCTCCTAAAGTGTTGGATGTATACTACTATCTTATCTCTATTTAGTGTTTCACATCTTTAATAAGCACTAACGTATTCAATTATCACAAAAATTTTAATGAAAGAATGGGCAAAGAGGTTCTAATTTACCTGCAATTCATTATAGTCTTTTACAAAGGAGACACACTGATTTCAATTTTAGTATTTCTCAAAAACTTGCATATTACCACCTTACATATAAACCCATATTTTACAACTGATAAAATCAGGATGCTTGACTAATATTACAAAAGCAACAAGTAATGGAACTGATGCTGAATAAGAAATTTACAGCCTATCAGTGTTAAAGGGTGACATTCCAAGTAAAAAGACTAAAATTATTTCAGGATATATATTCATTTTAAAGAGAGAAGCTTTTCCTGATAGAATGGTTACTAATTGCTGACTAAGCTACAAGATTTGGAAAACATTTACAAAAGAAAAATATGTCCATAGTTCAAGAATCAGTTTATGGTAGTTTATTTATTGAATGTGTGTGTGTGTGTGTGTGTGTGTGTGTGTGTGTGTGTGTGTGTGTGTCTTGCCACAAAGAAGTGGCTCTGTAATCACTGCCCTTGAATTTGAAGTGGGCTGTGTGACTTCTCTGATTGATAGGATATACACCCGGTTCAGTTTCCAGTCCAGGACACAAGAAGACTCCATCTTAATCTCCTTGTTTGTTGGAGTGCTTTGAGTTGCTAAGTGGGTTACATCTACTCTGAGATAGCAACTTTGAGATTACTTTTTAGCAGAACATTTATTGCTACATTTTAGATATGCATAATTATAACACTGATGATAAGAAATTTGCATCAGTACATGATATATTTTGCTTTTTTCCCCCTCATTTCTCTAAATGTAGAGGCCTGGACCCTGACATTGCCTGAGGAAAATTAACAGTTCTGTGATGTGTGATCAAACTGTTCTTGATCGTCTCTCAAAACATGAATTCCCAGCCAGTCTGCCAAGAACAGGATGCGTGTGTACCCGGGATGCTGATCTCTCCCTTATCCAGGGGCGACTAGGGAGGCCCTGGACCCCAGAACTCCTAACCTAGGTGTTTCATCTGCAAACAAAGTCACTTGTCGACCTCCTGGGACTGTGCATATATTACCATTTGTCTGTATTTTGCATATGAGGCTGCACATACTGTAGCCCTGTCCTAGCAGAAGCCACATCCATCCCCTAGGGAGAGAGTGGTGCATTTCTACTTAAGGAGTGGTGTGAGAGCAGAAGCTCAGTGATTAGTTTCTTCCTCTCCCAGCTACCAATGAAGGCCGAGCCCCAGTACCAGAAGTGAGCACCACCAAGATCACAGATTGTACACGGTAGTAATAAAAGAAAAGCAGCATACCAAAAAGAAAAAGATGAATGAAGTCAAGTATGTGCTGAAGAAAATAGACAGTCGTAACATGCTCTTGTTGTCTAATGTGGAAGCAAAATTCAGTGAATTTAGTATTATATTGATGAGCTTGGGATAAAAGTTTGAGAAACAAAATAAACTTAATTTCAAAATAAAGAAAAAAGTAATAAATTAAATGCAGAAGACAACACATTTTAAAAAGAAAGTTTGAAAATAAAGCATCACAAATATTCAAATAGAAGGAAATTTTTCAGATAAAATAAAAATAAGTTAATTACAGTTATAAAAATAAATAATAGCATGCAATTTTCAACAGAAGTATAAGTTCCAAAGAAAATATTTTTAAATCACTAAAACTGATCCAAGACACTGAAAACATGAATAAACTGTTAAACTCTATTGTCAAAAAGGAGGCTCAATTTCTCATGTTATAAAAACTTTTCAAAAACAATTTCTCCCAGTAGTACCTGATTATATCTGGTGATTTTCTTGTCTGATATCATAATCCATATACATTGTTTTGAGATTGGAAATAAACCATTCTACTTCCATATTATTATCAATTACTTTTGGACTTGGCTTTTGCAATCATACTATCTAAATAAACTAAAATTCAACATAATTTTTTTTATTTTGTTATTTTTCCACAAAGAATTTGTACCTTCTTAGTGATTAGCTCTTACAATCTGTTAAAAGAAATATCATTTTTTGGGGGTAGAGCATTGTTAAAGAACATTAAAAACTAGCTAAGCTTCCTGAGGCCAGAATGATCCCACGTGCACATGAACCATGGGAATTGGCAAACGATTCTGTTCAAAGAGCTGGCCTCCAACTCCTCCTTCATCACCTTGCCGTTCTATGAAAAGGAGAAAGGTCAGATGACTGCCAGTGTTGAAATACAAACTCCCTCTGAAATCTAAGTTGTATTTTGGTCATAGCCAAGTAGCTCCCAAGTTTCTTGCAAAGTAATGGGAAATTTATTTTGTCTCTAAACATAATGAAAGTGCAAAGAAAAGATATAGCTACATTCACCCTCTCTATGGTGACAGACAAGCCTTTGGTTGTCATCAAAGGGGAGGCCCACACCACACATGGCACAAAAAGTCATTTTTCAAATGATCAGTACAGTGAGTGTGAATACACGATGAGCGAAGTCATCAGTGACTTCCACAAGAGAGGAGAAAACGCGGAAGAAAAGCAAAATGAAATGATGTAAAAGCAAAGGGCAGAATCTTCTAAACATATCTGCACTTTTATTTCCTTGTTCCCTTAAAATTTTCAAATCTGAATGACAGAGCCCCCAAATGTTCTACCTCAACAAGCCTCTGAAATTAGAGATGGGTTGTGAACTATCTGCAGATATTGCGAATGGAAGTCTGACCTGCAGCAAAGCAAGCGAGGCAGCCAAGAGATTCTGTTTTTACAGAATACACATAATGTGAGAGACACAAATGAAGGAAAAACATTTCAGGTTCTTGAAGAACTTTACATCCACAGATCATTTGCTGCACTGGTAGGAAATGGAAGTGACATATGTAAATTAGATCCTTTCTTCATCTTGCCAAAATAATGCAAGCAAGAAAGGATTGTCTCCAGACTGCCTATTCGGCAGGTTGCACTAGGGGTTCCAAGGGCTGGATTTGTCACATATTTGTATGGGTTATTTTCTATATATGTTGAATGTACATTGCCTTTTAAAATATTCAAAATGAAATATCTTACAGTATAGAACAAAAACAACAAAATCCAAAGAATACCCTTCACCACTGTTGGTGGGACTGTAGACTCATACAACCCCTGTGGAGATCAGTTTGGAGATTCCTCAAAAAGCTATGATTGGAGGTCCCATTTGACCTGGCCATTGCCCTGCTAGGTATATACACACAAGAATTAAAAGACTCATATCACAGTGACATATGTGCACCCATGTTTATAGCAGCCCAATTTGTGATTGCTACATCTTGGAAACAACCCAAGTGTCCATCAACTGGAGAGTAGATAAAAAAGCTGTGGTTCTTCTACAGAATGGAGTATTACTCTGCCATAAAAAATGGTAAGTTGAATCATTTATACTTAAATGGACATACCTTGAGGATATCCTCATAAGTGAAATAAATAGGGCACAGATAGGTACATATCACATCTTTTCTCTGGCATGAGAAAATAAAGATGTAAATGAGTCCTAGAATTGTATGTTATATATTGTGAAATAGAAAATGCTCAATGTAAAATAGGAAGAAAGGGGGGAAATGATGAGATTGTAACAAAAAAGTAAGGAAACAAATTTTATGTATATGGGAAACAAATTTTATGTACATGATGTGTATAAGTAATGTACCAATAAAGATTAAAAAATTTAAAAAAAAAGAATAGCCAGCCATTACCTAGAAGACAGCATCACTTAAAAGTGAGATTTCACTGTACATTTTTAATAAATATTCCATTGGGAAAAGTTATGTCACATACTAGAAACAAATTCCTTCTTTTTAAATCAGAGAAGAAGATGGATTTATTTATCCACCAAATATCTACTGAACACATAATCTACATTAGTTTCTATGATAGATGTGGCAAATAGAACAATGAAAAAATGGTTTTCTGAAGGATTTGAAAGAATATGACAATAGAGACAATAGGGGTTGAAACATTTCTCTACAGTTCAAAACAAAGTATTAGAAGTTCTCTTAAGATGTTTATATTATAAGTAATAAGAGCATGAAGTTTTATTAAGATTTAATACACAAATGGGTACCTAAATACACATGAAGTCTTAGTATGACACCATCGCATGCACTGCACTGTTCATGAAGACATCTCAATGGAATATGGAGTGCAGTCACCAGGTATGACTCATATTTGCTCATATTTGAACTACTGTAAATTATGCACACAAGTTAGAGAGGCTGACAGATTACATGGTCTAGAAATTACTCTTCCAAAAGCAATCAGAAATTTAAAGAAACTTTGGTAAAGGAGCCCACAAATGAAAACAATACTCTTAATGCAAGGACAAGTGAATAATTAGAAAGTAATAAGATTTTTATTCTTTCTTGGGAAAATCCACCCATAGGAGTTAAAAGTCAAGCGTAGAGTCACCAGATGAAGTTACACCCGTGCTACTTTCACTAAAGTATTGAAATCCCAAAAGTTATTAATATTGACTAAAATGTAATTATTAAAATCTAATGATGAAAATCTTTTCATTGAAAATATTTAAATAATTAATGTTGCATTCAGCTGTTTACTCCATTTCAATTTCTATAACTATCCAAGTTTCATATGTCTATTATATTTATATTTCAATATAGGTACATAATTTGTGTATAATTAAATATATATTTGTCTTCACTACTCTCTTTGTTGCTAAGACAAAATACTCAACACCCATAACTTAAAGAAGGAGAGTTTTACTCACAGTTTGTAAAGTTTTAATCTGTACTCAGCTGGCTCCCAGGCTGGGCAGCATGGCACAGGGGCCTGGTGGAGGAGGCTTGCTTACAGTATGGTAGCAGGAAGCAGAGAGAGGGAGCAAGGAGCAGGGAAGGAGACCGATTCTTCCAGGCCATGCCCCACCTTCACCAGCTGGGCTCTGCTCACAAGTCGTATTTCATCATAAACTCAGCAGTGATTGATTAGTATCCATAGATGAATGTCATTCTGTTGTGATCTAACCTCCTCCTACAAGTGCCTTGGGGAATGTCTAGCTATGAACCATAACAATATTGAAATGCAAATTCATAAAAATATTTTACTATATGGAGTGCATTTGGAAGTCACTTTTTTGGGAGGATATAAATTTTCGAAATAGTTCTATGAAGCAAATATCCTAATGAAGAATATGTGAAAAGATCATTTGTAAACATTTGAAAAGAAATAAAAGTATAATTTAAAAAGAGAACACAGTGCTTATTAGAAACCAACATAACATTTTTAAAACAAAATACAACTGACTTCACTGATATTTTCATAATTCATTCTCATATTCAGAGAATGGAGCAAAGTACTTAGAATCAAATCAAGATGGGAATAAAACAGTACATTTTAAGTGACACATGCTAAGAGGAATACCTAGTAAGACAGAAAATCAGAATAAACTTTCCACCTCACTTCCTCTACAACAAGCCCAAATTTCTTTGATTACTCTGAGAGTGAGATCTATAGTCCATTGATTTTGCCACCATTCACTGACCCCCAAATGATGCCATCACCACCTTCTCTAGCCAGTTGAAGTTCCACAGCTCAATCAGTACAAGCTCTTAGCTCTCTGGCCTCTCCCTAGCATTCTCCACTAAACTTCCATCATCTACACATAAATGAATGTTTGAAACAGGACTGCAACTGAACTAGTCACAATCATGCCTTTTGCATCACTAAATTCAAGCACAAGTACCCCCTTCATACCCCCAAAGATTATGTTACACTTCTCCTATCTGTTCACATTCTCAGTCCCTAACAATTATTTTGCATTTAGCCTTTTTGTGACACCTACAGTTTCTCTTCTATCCTGTGTTCTAATGACCTTGCTTCCAATTTAACCAAGATAACTGTACTTATCACAGTGAACTACAAGCATCTGTGACTACAAACCCCACTTATCCTTCTGTTAATGTGGAGAATGACAGAAGTTCCTGGATGTAACCTGTCAGGATTTATAAAGGATCAGAGATCTTACTTTATTTTTAGCCTAAAAGGTTAGCTTTCCATAGAAGTACAAGGTATATACAAAGGGCAGTTTGATACTCTTTGAAATTACAGTAGTTAGTGTATTTTCATTTTTGTTTGATAGTTTCTATAGCTAATTTTGTGTGTCAACTTGACTAGGTCACTTGATAGCCAGATATTTGGTTAAACATTATTTTTGTGTGTGTGTGTGTGTGTGTGTGTGTGTGTGTGTATGAAGGTGTTTTGGGAGGCAAATAGCACAAACTTGAATCCATGGCCTGACTAAAGGAAATTGTCCTCTCCAGTGTGGGTGGGTCCCATCCAACTTGATGAATTTCTGTAGCATAAAAGATGAGTCAGAAAGAATTCTCTATTCCTGGCCTTATTTTCTCCAAGATAGGACACTGATATTCTACACTAAAGATTTGGACTAGAACTATACTATTAGCTCTTGTGGGTTTTTAGTTTGTCACTTCCCGATCTTGTAATTCTTATCCTCTATAATTATGGGAACTGATTCCTTTTAATGTATGGTATGTATGTGTGCATGCATGGATGTGTATATTTGTGATCAGAACCTGTTAGTTCTACATCTCTCTCTAGAGAGACTCTGACAAACATGGATCCTCAGGAGTAACATGTAGAAGTCCCATGTGACATCTGCATGTGCATTAGGTTGCTTTTAAAGAAAGAAATTTTGAGCTTAGAAAATGTTAGTTTTTTTATGGCAGAATACTTGAAACCTCTCTTGCCCCTCCTCTCAGAGAAAGATATTATCTTTATTATGCTGAGCCATAGCCAACTCTGCCTTCTCTCCAAAAGGATATAGGTACAACCTAACTTCTGTGGCTCTTTGGTGTACATACATCCTTGAAAAATTAGTCCAGAACAAAAAGGCAACTAGTGCCTTTGGTCTCAAGATGTTCAGAAACGTGACAAACATATGGAGAAACAGTTCTTAGCAGTGTAGCAAATCTTTTTATCTTCCTGTCCCCTTTAGCTAATCCTGTCTGGCCTACTCAAGAGTATTGTCCAACCAATTTCTTCTTCTCTTTCCTAAGCAACTTTCTGTTTTCTTAATTAGTTCATTTCTACTTACATAAATTTATTCATTTTCATCTTATTACAATCCTCTTTTATCCTTTATCTCATAGCATATCTCATGAGGAAAAAATAAAGCAAAAACTATTTAAATTCATTGCCTCCATCTTGTTGCCTATTATTGTCTCCAGAATTCATTCT
This sequence comes from Petromus typicus, assembly GCA_004026965.1. Classification (NCBI taxonomy): domain Eukaryota; kingdom Metazoa; phylum Chordata; class Mammalia; order Rodentia; family Petromuridae; genus Petromus; species Petromus typicus. The sequence continues at coordinate 4,441 of PVIR01029007.1, read as the reverse complement.
AGTTAAGTTTTTCCTCATCAGTCTACCAAGCAAGATCATTTTAAGTCAAATAGACTGCTTTGACACCTGTCATAGCCTAGGTAGCTTATTTATAAAGGATGAAGAAACAAAGACCAAGTAGCCATCAGAATTCTTATCTGCTCAGGGCCTACTTCCTGCTTCATAGAATAGTACCTTCACACTCTGTCCTCATGTGATGGATGGAGAATCGCTCTCTGTAGTCTCTTTTGCAAGCATGCTAATACCACTTATAAAGGATTTGTTCTATAATCTAATGATTTTCCAACAGAAGAAACAAACTTCTTTGGAGGTTACACTTTGGGGGTTAGAATTTCAGCAATAAGTTTTGAGAGGACACAAACTTTCCAACCACGGTATTTACCAATGATTTTTATGTTGTAAATTCAGTCTCTAATGTTGGAATCAATTGTGCTCCCTCTCCATTTTGACTTCATTGTTCACTTGCCCATCAGGAAAACATTTTCACATTTTCCAATGCCCTTTCTGAAAAGTCCTTTTCAATCTGCCAGTTTCATCTCTTTTCTCTCACTTCTAAATGTTGAACTGCCCTAAAGCCCAGACTCTGGACACTACCATGTTCTGTCTACACTCACTCTCAGATAATTCCTTTGATTTCAAGCATTTATGTAGCATGGACTATATGCTATTGACCTTTAAAGTTATAATTCTATCTTATATATCTTCTCAGAGTTTCAGACACTTACATGAACATTATTGCCTGAATACTCATTTAATTTCTCTCAAACTTAAAAGCTCCTGCTGTTTCCTTTTAGCCTTATTCTTTTTGTAGTCTCTTCCATTTAGGTAAGGGATATCTCTATTCTTTGAGTTTTGGTTTAGGTGAAAAATTACAAATTCAACCTTGGCTTCTTTCATGTTATGCATCCCACCCTTTAGTTAATCCAATGCTATCTTTCAAAATATTCAGAAAATAAATAATTTTTGCTACTTCTTAATCTGAACCACCAAAATCTGCTCCCTAGGTACTCCCAGAAATGCTAGTCTTTCTTCCTTTTTCTAATGAACATTTTTGGTTATTTTCAACAAAACAACCAAAGGGATTCTGTTCTAGTATAAAGCACATCATGTCAGTTTTATCCCCAAAATCACGTAGGATTTTTCAAAAGAGTTTCAATTTTTTGCAGTGACATATAAATCCAACTTATTTTTTTCATACCATCCCAATCTCCTCTTTGCTGACTCAGTTTTATCTACTGTTCTCCTCCTCCCTTGTCCAGAGTGCACATACTTTACCCTCAAGATCTAACCCATTCCCATTACCTGTAATGATCAACCCCAACAGATAAATGATTCACTACTTTCATTTACCTCTTAAGGATGGACTTCACCACCTCATCTAAAATTCTAAAACCTCTGCTCTTCCCTGTAGATTGTCTATCTATGTCTCATTTACATTTCATAACAATTACTTATTTGCATTCCACTATCTTATGTCTTCATCCTATTTACTTCCCAGTAATTTCCACTAGAATGTCAGCTTTCCAAAGAAGAAACTTAGGATTTTGGTTTGACTCTTTACAGCCAGGATGTGGCACAGGGGTGGTAATCAATATTCCCCTAAAGAGTGGATTCATAAATCATTAAATAAGGAGTTGAAAAAGTGAAGATGCATTTGACTGCAATCAAAAATCATGGCTGAACCTACAGGAAATTACAATGAGATAATTTAATCACAGAATTAATACTGAGTAAGTTCATGTACCTGAATTATCTAAAATGGTCAAAGTCACAGAAGCAGAGAATAGGGTGGTAGTTGTCAGGATTGAAGCTGAGTGTGAATTTGGAAGTGGCTGTTCAATATTTGTAAAGTCCCAGTTATGTGAAAAGAGTACATTTCCTAGAGACCTGCTGTACTGATACTGTTGTGCTGTAAAAGCATTTAGGGAGGCAGCCCTCACATGAAGTACTCTGACTGCAGATATGCATTTGCACACATGCATACAATGCTGAGGCAAGTGAACAACCTTGTAGGTGATAAGTACAATTATTACCTATTATCATCTCAACTCCATCTAATGATACATTAAATACATGTGTTTAGAACATCAAGCATATATCAATAAATGTGGCATGTGGATGGCACTCGCATTTAAAAATAAATCGTAAGGGCTGAGGATTTAGCTCCGTGGTTCAGGCACCTGTCTTGCAAGGGTAAGGTCTGGAGTTTCATCCCAGAATCTACGTACAACAATTTGGGGCATAGTGACTCATGCCCACAAGCAATCAGTACCACATCCCACAATGCCCAGTACCAGGCAGGCGGGGAGGGAGCTCAAGCCTGTAATCCCAGCCCTCCAGAGGCAGAGGAAGGATGACTGCTGTGAGTTCAAGGCTGAGCTCAAAACCAGACTGAACTACAAAAGCAAGACCCAATCTAAAAAAAAAAAAAAAAATAAAAAAAAATAAAGAAGAGTGAAACTTGATAAGACCCTTCTCTTCCAATCTTCTGTGTGTGTTTTGTTATTCAGACCCAGTATTTTTGCATATGCCTTTTCTCCTCCCTCATGTCTCTTCTCTGTCACCATCAGTGCAGTCTTCAATTTCTCCATGCTATCTGTGTTGTTGTATCTCTTTGTAAATCTACTAAATCTTTTGAGCTGCCTGTGTAATATGTTCATGCCCCAACTGTTGGCAGTACTGTACTAGGTTGTAATTTTTTTTGAGTTTTTCCTTATGAAATATGAGTTCCTAGATGTTAAGTTGCATCTTTATGACATGCTGTCTCTCAAACCCCAGTAGTCACATCATGTAACTTATGCAAATGTAATGGATTTTATGTTCTAATAAACTCAAATGAAATAACTTTCTAAAAGTTTTAGTATACATCAAAATTTTAGATTGAATATCCAAAGAAAGTAGATTTCAAATTCTGTTCCCCAAACCCGTCACGTGAGAGCACAGGCCTCCCACTTCTGGGAGAGCTGAGCAGCCACTGATTGCCAAGTGCTTAAATCCCTGGAAAAGTTTCTTGAATCCCCACAGAAGTGAGACTAGGAAAACTCACAGCCAGTGGAACTCTGGTTCCTTTGCTTTTTGATTTTTCTATGTTTTTTCAACTGATGTTAGCCTGGGGTTTCCCAGAGTACTACACAATACTACCTAATTTACTACAATTTGTATACAATTGAAGGGGTAAATGCAAAACCAAACATAAACCTATTATAAATACATTTGCTGGAATAACCTGGATGATTTTATAGTCAAAATATATTTCAAATTTAAAGCCTTGGTTCGTTTCATATAAAATCATTTGATTGTCATATTAAGGAATTTATCTTTTAAGTAATATGAGATATTTCACAGCTCTAAGATATTATTAGCCACATTATGCTCATTCATTTCTTTACCGACCTTTTCCTCTCTTTTAAAATTTTATATTGAAATAATTTGGCATTTCTGTTCAATTTTTAAATGATTTTTAAGTCTTTACATTTAGCAGTATCATTTAATATTACCTTACTTTTAAAAAATATATTTGAACATTACAGTGTAAGTATTTTGATCTTAATGCTTCAAAAACAATTCCTATTTAAAAATAAATCCCTTAGTAATTACCATATTTATCAAAAATTATGATTTGTACTACAGCTTTAATACAGTATTTCTCAAAATAGTTATTATATTTTCTCATTTTATCTGTTAAAAATTATTGAATACAGAGTATTGAGGCTCAGAAAAGTATAAGTATCTTGTCCAAGAGTAAATAGTAAATCAGAGAAAACTAAGAATTTTTCCTATTTTTTACCCACAGTTCTATACACTTAAAATCTTCATGTTTAATTTTTATCATCTACTTGACGAACAGATAATTTTACAGAATTTCTTTCAGTTTATTTGAGATAAGAAAATTCCATTTTCTTTTTCCTAAGTTGGAAATATTTTTAAAATGTAAAATCTATTTGTTATCCAAAACTTGTTATCTAGCCACTCTAGATTTTTAGGATAGATAACAGTGTTCTTTGTTTGACTTGTCGTGGTTTCACTAATATATTTTTCCTTCAGTCTCCCTTATTTGGTGTTTATTTCAAAATAGTTGTTCTCAAACATAAATTCCCCTTTTGTAGGAGAATTTTCCTGCTCCTAATTTTTTTTAAATTGAAATCTTTATTGGTGCATTACATATACACATCATGATTGCACTCAATAATGAGAATTTGTGCTCCTGATTTTAAAGGAATTTGACACAATTTTAAAGTATTAAAATTTCAAAAAATACATGTAATTTATTATCTAAAATCTTCTTTCTGCTTTCTGTTTCAAAAGTGGGATGTCTTTTTTTTTAAGGTATGTTAAGCAAAGTTACTATCTATGTACCAATAACTAACTTGTAAGAAACAAACAAAAACATCCTATGACTATAAGTTACTAACATAGTAAATATCCTCTGAATATTGTACTT
>PVIR01029006.1:0-21457 GCA_004026965.1 Petromus typicus | reverse complement strand
GAAAGGGGACAATGTTGAGATTGTAACAAAAAAGTAAGGAAACAAATTTTATATATATGGGGGGGTGGTAGGGTGGGTGGGGCTATGGGAAAAAATGAGAATTAAGTTGTGTCTTATACTGGTACAAATCCCCATTATGGAGTGCAATCATGATGTGTATATTTAATGTACCAATAAAGATAATAAAAAAAAAGAATAAAAAAAATCTATGATGGAATTATAATGTTAAATTTTGGTTACATTTATTTTAATTTTCCACTACTTCAATTTTCATTATATTTTTAGACCATTTTTACATACTTTTCTAAAAATAGTGCACTTACAATAAAATTGTTAGAAAACAATTAAAGGTGCTAAAAAGTAACCAAAGATATGTTTTTAAAAGTTTAAGAAGCACTTAATTCCATGCCTTCACAATAGCTATGGGGACCACTTTAATTATGGGGCCACTTTAGCTATGGGGCCACTTTAGCTATGGGGCATTGCTGTGGGAAGAGATTAGGCTTGTCTCTGAATATATATGGGCAAGTGGCAATTTTTAGGCACCAAGCAGTGTGGGCATGAATGGATGGAAAGTTACTAAGGAAACATGAGGAGTATGAAGGATTCTAGCTAAACTGACTTAACAGCATTCTTGCTGAAAATAGGCCAGGATGATGTATATCTGGGTGATGGTGAAGGATGAGGGAGTTTTTGCTAAAGTGACTTTACAATACTTTTTTGCTGAAACAGGATTTTGTAAGGAAATTCACAGAAGATTTGGAAACCTGACTGAAGTTTGGCCAAGTAATGAATCTTTTTATCAGTGTACTAGCAAAACTGATACAAATAAAAAACAAATGTTCTAATGAGTTTTCAGAAACATGAAACATCCTTTTTCATCAACTATCTCTCTGCAGTACCTTATATATTATCTGAAGCTTATACCATCGTGTTTCAACATGCTATTTGTTCTGCCCACACTTACTTTTCCCTCGTACTGCTGGCAACGGAATCTAGACCCTCAAGCATTCTAGGCAAGCACCTTCCACAATAGGACTCACTGTATTTGTTAATTCTCACTTCCTTAAAGAATTATATGTAACATTAATTCTTCTCAAAATCTTAACAAAGTTTGTGTCTTACACACTGGCAAAACCCAGTAAACATTTGTTGAATTTAGTAGTAGATGAAGGTTTAATGTGATGTCAGTCTATTACCTTTTTAAAATGGTTATTATTCAAATAGGAATGCATTGAAATGATACTGAAAAGTGTGGCTTGCTTGTTGTTAAAAAAATGAAAATGCTTGATATCTGAAAGCTGTTAAATTGTTAATTTAATGAGATAAATATTAATTTAAATAAAAAATGCATTTTTGGCCTTTTATAGAAGTTTGCTTACAAATGGACAGAGCAGAAAAGATCAGAATGAAAGGTACACATTAACTGAAAAGAAAAGAAGATATGAAAATAGTCTGGCCATGCACCTACAGGGTGCTTGATAAAATATAGAAAAAAAGAAATGTACTATTTGAACCTCTTCATTTTGTGAAAAGCAGGTGGCCTGATTTAAGCAATTTAATTTTAATTTAATGAATCTTGAACAACTACTGTGGGAAAAAAATTCAGTGGCAGTTTTTTCTAAGGAAAGTTCTTGCAACTGCACAAAGGAGACTGAAATATTATGGGATAAGAGTATGATAAACAAAATGGTAAAGTCTACAAGAATTATAGATCACATCTAATTCATAAACCAGAGCTTCAGGAACGGATGGCAGTTAGAATTTCACCTTGGTGAAGATTTGCATACTTAGAAGGGCATTTCAGGCAGACGGCCCAGCATAAGCAAAGGCATCTAAGAAGAGGAGCAGAATGTCTGAGGAATAGCAAATAGTCCTGTTTAGCTATATCATGGGTATGTGAAGGAAAATACAGGAAGATAAATGGGTAAGGAAACAATCAATTCCCATTTCACAGCTATAAAGGAAGTTCCTAGGATGGGCCACTTCTGTGTTCTGAGACTATAAAAATAAGTCACTTTTCCCTCTTAAGAAACTCATTGACATAGGAGCAAGCTGCTGCACACTGGGACAGATGCTACACTCATGGTGCAACTGGGAAGCGATTTGAACAAAAGCAAAAGGGGCCTATTCTGCTAGTGCTAGGAGAGCCAGCAAGCAGTGTGGACTACTCAGACTGAGGTAAGACAGTTCTGGGTCCAGACAGCTATTTCCAGAACTCACAACAGCCTCACCTTGATCTTAACCTTGAGCTCAATATTTTATTAACTTTTGGCTATTATGTGCTAAGTCTTAGTTACCTTATTTATTACATGATAATATATGATTTTCTTACAGGACCATTTTAAGGACAAGTTATAATATCTATGTAAAAGGCATAGCAAAATCCCTGGCAATTTGAATGTTTGAGTTAATGGTATTATCTCAATTTTTAATGGTAGCACTAGGATTACTGATACAACTATTATCATGCAATTTCCCATTCCAATAATAATTACTAAGCATGATGGCACAGGCTACTAAGCATACGACTCCGAAGGTCTCACAAATTTAGACCCAGTCTGTGGGTGTCCTAGTAAGATCCTCAGAATACAAAACTTAAAAAGAAATCTGGTGGTGTACCTCCATGTGAAGGGCCTGGATATAAAAGGAAAAAAAAAAGAAAAGAAAAGAAAAGAAAGAAAAAAAAAGAAGGAAGAGGACACAAATGTGTAAATACTGTATCATTTCTCTAGTATGAGAAACAGAATGTAAATGAGCTCTAAAATGTATGATAGGTATTATGAAATAAAAAAATGTTCAAGGAGAAAGGAGGAATGAGAGAGCAAGGGAAAAATAATGTTAAAAATTGGAAGCAATGTTTATATATAGGGGTTGGGGTTTGTAGGGAGAACAGGGGAAAGGGAAAAATGAGAATCAAGACACATCATATAGAGATACAAATTCTCAATGTGAGTGTGATCATAATATACACTTAAAATACACCAATAAACTTAATAAAAGGGAACATTTTTAAAAATAGAAAGAGGCTTGAATTTCATGACAATGGGAACCACTGAGGAGAGCAGGATGGGGGTGCAAGCTTGGGAATGGGTCTGTTGTGTTTAAAACAGAGGCCCAACTTTTGAAAGAAGGCATCAGAAAGAAGATGCTTGATCAAGTTGTGCAACTCTTAGGAGACATCAAAACTTAAAACTAATTAAAAATCTCACTCCAGAAAGAATGGCTATTATCAAGAAACCAATCAGCAACAAATGGTGGTGGGGCTGGGGGGAGGAAGGAAATATTCCCCACTGTTGGTGGGAATGTAGATTTGTGCAACCACTGTGGAGGTCAGTGGTTGATAACATAGAGAGAAGAAGAAATGTAACTATTTGAACCTCTTCATTTTGTGAAAAGAAGGTGGCCTGATTTAAGCAATTTAATGAATCTCTTGAACAACTACTGTGGGAGAAAGAGATTCCTCAACCAACTGGGATTGGAGATCCAATTTTACCAATTATTACCCTTCTGGTATCTTCCAAAAGAATTAAAAGCATTATACCACAGCAATATATGCACACCGTGCTCATAGTGGCAGTTTGTAATAGATAAATCTGGGAAACAGCCTAAGACCCATCAACTGTTGACTGGATAAAAAAAGATATGTTTTGTTAATATACTGGAGCATAATTCAGCCATAAGGAAAGATAAACTGGAAACATTTATAGGTAAATAGATGAACTGTAAGAACATACTTTGAAGTGAAATAGATTGAATAGATATGTAAATATTGCACTCTCTCTGGTGTGAGATACAGAAAGTGAAAATAAGGACCAAAAAGTATAATAAGTACAGTGAAATAGAAAAATATTGCTCAAAATTATACTGAATGCAAGGTACTTTGTGAATACTTAAAGTGACTTAAGAAAAAAAGCTTTAGTATTATTAGGAAGTGAACTGAGAAATTTAGTAAATGAAAATATATTCTTTTTAAATCATGATGCACAGCATATTACCTTTGTTGTTCTCTAATCACTTTGTTATGAAAAATTATTCTTTCCTAAAAGGCTTTTTTTTTTTTTTTTTTTTTTTTTTAAGACAGGGTCTCACTTTTGTAGTTCAGGCTGGCCCTGAGTTTGCTAGGTAGCCAGGCAGCAATCCTCCTGCCTCTGCCTCGTCACCACACCCGGCACTGTTGTATGTGCTTACTGGGGATCGAACTCAGAACCTTGTGCTTATAAGGAAGACACCAAAACCACTGAGCTAAATTCCTGGCCCCTGAAAGGCTTTTATATTGTCTTTATTAATGTCTGCTTATGTTATATTAAAATTAAAAAATGTTTAAATTTAATTTATGAAAAGTTGAGGAAGCCACCACTTTAATCTGGGGGTATGTTACATTCCAAATAGAAATCAAATATCAGAATTGTAAGTATAAATCATAATCAATTAAAATTATTCAAATATTGTTCAGTCCCTGTGTCCTCAGCAGTACCCTATGGTATAAGTACATCAGTAATACAGCAAGTTCTGGGATCAAGTTACACACCACACAGAGTGACAGACTCAAGCACACTCACACAGATCAGATGAACTCAAACCTGTTCAAAAGGGAGGAAGATCGAATGCTAGAAGAAACGAAGCACTGCCTGCCTGGGAATGGCAGAGAAAGACAGAACCCTACTGACCCCAGAAGTTGCAGAGAGAAAGCCAAGGGGATTTGAGTTGCATTTCCTACTTACTGTTAAATCCTATGGCGTGTCTAAGTAGTAAGGAAAGAAAGAAGTGATGTTAAGAGATGAAGGAATGAAGAAGCAATGATCTAACAAAAATACACCTTGTGAACAGAAAAGAAAGGATAAAAAGCAGTACCCAAAACATTTATGCTTGTGTTCTGCATTCATTTTTGTAATCAGAAATATAAACATGCAGAGTCAACAAAAGAACAGCCTTCTAAATTTTTTAAACTATATACTAGCATTCCAGAATAAATGCTGTCATAAAATGTGAAACTGCAAAAATAATAATAATAATAATAGTAATAGTAATGGTCTCATAGCAACAATTCACGTCTACCTTCCACAGTAACATGTTGGTGTTACTCCTAATCAGTGTGGGCACCTTGGTTTCTATATTAATAAATACTTGTCTGCTTTTCATATGCAGTTATTTTCTCATTATTATGTTATTACACTCAGCTTGTTTGGCATCATTTAAAAGGATTTTTGCTGTCAATGGCAGGAAACAATTAGAAAACAGAACAGAGCAGGAAAAATGTTGAATCTATGTATTTGAGTAGGTTTTTGACTCATTAGTTTAATAACTCGTTTTCTCAAACTTGAATAATTTAAATACATTAGAAATGATATGGCATTAAAAAGAGCATTCTTAAAACTCAGATCTAGGATCTGAGTTTGTAGTTATTACTTATTTAAAATAAACAAGCAAATTCCATTGAGATATGGTCTCATTTTCAGGAATAGTCTATTAGCAGGCAGCAGTGAGCACAACAATTAACCATATCAGCACATTAAAGCCTAATGTGTAAACTCAACACAGCAAACACATCCTACCATGGCCTATTAAGTAATCAGAAATGATTGCAGATAATTAGCTCATGAACAGCTGCATAAACTCAACTATTCCATTTTTTTATCAGACACGGATACTTGAAGAGGAAGGTTTATTAGCTGTGTCTTGAACTGGGTGGGAGTGTCACCAAGAGACAAAATTAGGGACAGGTCCTAATGTTTGAGTGTATATTATTTCCATTTGAAATTTGGCTCTGAAAATACTTCCAAAGTTCACTCAAATATAATTCTGTAAGTAAAATAATATGGAAACAAGGATATTATCAAGTTCCAAAAAACCTCTTGTAAAATTCAAATGGAAATAAGACAATGAACAGAAATCAATTAGTACAGTTTCTTTAATGAGTATGTAGCACTCGTGCTTTTTACATTTTTAGCTTAAATTTAATTTGTAGAAGCTTAGACAGATCTCAGTGGTAGAGTACTACTCTACTATATAGTTCAGTACGGTTTAATCTGTAGCACTACAAAAAAAGGTAAAGTGCTATACAAATTTAATTTAGATGTTCTCAAATATTCTTTCTGAATGGTAATATGGACAGTGTTAATGGTAAATGCACTGTTGCATTTGAAATAATAAATATATTAGGTGAGTATTTTTAATTAAGAATATTGTTACCTCTTTATCTTTATTATCACTAAAGGATATCTGATAACAGATCATGATAATTATATTTAACACTTTGCAGGACTGATATCAAAAGCAAGGATTATGTATATATACTCCATGCATATTCAGAAAATCAGAGTTGATTTTTTTTAAAGAATAAAATTCTAGAAATTAACATCTGAAAACTAAAATCGGTGCTCCCTTAGTTCTTGCCAAGAGTACCATTAACCAAATTCAGTGCCCAACCTCCTACAAAGGTGAGTGTGGTTAGAAGGGACCTCAGTGTCTTAACTACTTTCTCACTTGAGAGACAAACCTGCAAATTAACCACTTCATAGCTGACCCCAGGCGTTACTCGGATAGGGTATTTGTTTTCATACTGAGCATTATGGGCATTGCTTGAGCAGACATCATTCCAATGAGTCAACAATACTTGTATGGAATAAATTTGATAAAATTGTTATTCATATATTACCTACCTGTTATATTATCTTTCAAACATTAACAAAAAATGCATTTTTTGTTTATCCTGTATTTACATACTTCCACTTGTAAATGGTTAAAGGAAGAAAAGTTTTTTTAGTGCTTTTTGTTGTTGTTATTGTTGTTTTTTTTTTTTTTTTTTAATGTGACTTTGCAGAGGTTTATTATATAGTCAGCTGATTCCAAGGCAGGACAGCCTGGTCGAAGTGCACAGCAAAGGAGAAACAGTGTGTGGCATGATAAGCAGGAGGCAGTGCAGCTTCTTCCTTCTTTCCCTTTTGACTTCATCCAGACTATAAGCAGAGTGGGTTGTGTCACGCACACCAGAATTATGCTAAATCACACATCTATAATTATTTTTTTAAATTTTTTTATTTATTGAAATCTTTATTGGTACATTACATATACGCATCATGATTGCACTCCATAATGGGGATTTGTACCAGTATAAATCACAAATCTAGACTAATCCTGTGTCACACACCAACAGTTTAGTCACCTCCTGAAACCTCTCCTATGAATGCATAGGATTTAGAGGGACATCTAGATATAAACCATAACACTCAGATGCCTTCTGTTTTTTATAAATGCAGGAATTAAAACTAAAGAATACAGTAAGGCAATGAATGAATATTCCACCCCTGATGGTTATAAACTTCTAGATGGTAATTAGTGAATACTTTTAAGGAACACTTTGTATCATGAGTTTATACATCTATCATTTTCTCATAGAAGGTTAGTTTCATTGTATTTGTAATTTTATTAAGATTAAAATGGGGACAGATAGATAGATAGCCGGATAGATAGATTGTTGGGAACCGTTTCCTACTGTGCCTTCGCTGTCTTCTCCTCTCCCTGTTAACAGGCCTGAAAGTCTGCTCCAGGTGCTGCCCTGATAACTCAGGAAGTCTGCACCTAAATGGATGCTGGTCAGTACCTGTGAGGGAGAGAGGAGGTTAAACTGGTTTCTGGATCAGAGTCCAGTACTATTCACCTCCCTCAAAACAACTCTGCTTCTTTCTTTAAAAAAAAAAAGACAGTCTCTATACTGTGACCTTAAAAACAGAGATAATCCCCTGTTCTTTTAACCTTAAAATAGACAAATCAAAAAAACAGCTATTCATTAAGCAGATAATAGAGAGCTAAATAACTTGAAAAAATGATTAAAGAATGATGTTTTGACTATTATATTTAACCACATTGATCTGTCTTTTTTTAACTTTTGTACACATAAACAAAACTAACCAACATATAAACACTGCCTAAAAGATGTATAAAAAGAGGCTAAAAAAATAAATGTGGAGCTCATTTGTATTGATCGATGTGTCCTTTCAACCCCATCTTTGCTGTCTCTGATCTCTTTAATTTGTTTCTTATTTCTAACCCTATTTTCTGTATTGACTTATTTTTTTCATCCACACCCCTTGGCCTGGTTACCTCGTTGTTTTGCCAGACAGGTCCTGACAGAGTAGATAAATGATAAAACAGACCATACATATCATTTAGGAGAATTAATTCTCCTATGAGTATTCTATAATTGTTCTCTCCTCAGTTATCTTCACTTTTATAAGCATTCAATCAACAAGTATTTCTGTGACTGGTGCTATATGTGAGGTGCAATAAAAGCATAAGTAAACGGTGCCTCAAGAAGCATAAAATCTTTGGGGAAATACACCTACAAACTAGAAATTGTAGTTCAATGTTCAAGGACTTTGGTACAAAGACACATGGCATAAAAACTCAAAAAATGGGCACTTGAAATGGGGATAGACAATTCTCAAAACAAGAATAAATCACCAATACCTACATGGAAAAATGTTCAATAACTCTGGCCATTAGAGAAATGCAAATTAAAACAAAACTGAGACTCCATTTTACTCCAGAAAAAAAGTAGCTATTATTAGGAAATCAAATAATGAAAAATACTAACAAATCTTCAGGGGAAAAAGGAACCTTTCTACCTTGTTACTTGGAATGTAAACTACTACAAACAGTACAGAAATTAGTAAGAAAATTTCTCAAAAAACTAAAAGTAGAAATTCTATTCAACCAAACTATTCCCTTTCTACGTATGATCCCAAAAAGGTTAGACATCATATTACAGTGAAACATGCACAGAATGTATAATAACTGACCTAGCAAGTGAACTATATGTCTATCAAGAGATGAGTGATTAAAAAATAAGATTTTTTTGTTGTTTTTGTTTGTTTGTTTTTAAGTTTTTTTGAGATAGGGTCTGACTTTGTAGTGCAAACTGTCTGTCCTTGAACTCACTGTGTAGCCCAGGCTGGCCTCACTCTCACAGCAATGCTCCTGCTCTGCCTCCGGAGTGCTGGGATTATAGGAGTGAGCCAATCTTCCCGGCACTGTGGTATGTGGGACCAGGGGCCTAACTCAGGACCTCAGGCTTGCTGGAACCACTGAGCTAAATCACCAGCCACAAATGAGATGTTTATATACAGTGGAGTGCTCCTATACTGTAAAAAAGTAAAAACTTGAATTATTTACAGGAAAATAGATGTGCCATGAAATCATAGTATTAAATGAAGTTAATAGGACATGAAGCTTAACAATCATATGGTTTCCATTATATAAATCCAAGATATAAATAAAGAGTAAAATAAAAAATAAGATATAGGCAGATGGAAACCAAGAGATAGGGGGAGAGTTTAAAGAGGGGAGAATAAGTGAAAAAAATAAATAAGATAAGTTATGTACATGTACCAAAAGTAATCTGTCTGCACTGCAAACATATCAGCAAAAATAAAACTTTAATATAAAATAAAATAAAATGGCAACTAGACAGAAAAACAACAACAACAACAACAACTTCAAATTGGCAATGTGAAGGACACTGGGGAAAGCTTCAAATGGAGGGAACAGGGAGAAATGGGTGGTTTTGTCAAGGACTTAGTGTACTGACTTTAGCTCTAAATATCCTTCCTCTGTTGTTTTCTATCATATTAAAACGGATTTTATTCTCCCCCTCGCGTCAATGGTTGGTTCATTACACAGTCCCTTAAAATAAGATAGTCTTTTTTTTTTTTTTTTTTTTTTTTTTTTTTTGAGACAGGGTCTCACTTTGTAGTTCAGGCTGGCCCTGAGCTCAGTCTCAAACTCACATCACAGCAATCCTCCTGCCTCTGCCTCCCGAGTGCTGGGATTACAGGAGTGAGCCACCACGCCCAGCACTGTGGTATGTGGTACTGGTTGCTGCTGGTGTAAGTCTCCACACCCAGTATGGTATGTGGTTACCGGGGATCAAACCCGGGTCCTTGCTCTTGCAAGACAGGCGCCAGAACCACTGAGCTTCATCCCCGGCCCAGAACCTTTTTGTTTATGCAGGATGAACTTGAATTTTCCTTTCTCTTCTTTCTTGCCTTTTTCCCGTGTATCTGCGCTGATTTTCAAGCAGTTGAATTTTTCTCATCCAATCTTGCATACATTAAGGATAAAACTCCAAAAGGCAGAATTTATTAACTCCTATAACATTTTACCGTAACATTCTAAACAATCTCTCAATAAAAATGTGAGGACTCCAGGTTTAAAGATTAAATGCAGAAAGCTGTGTTATCCTGGCTACAGTTAACTCATTAGTTTACAAGCACAGGAGCTTTGTCCTCGAGTCTTTTCTGTGTGTTATTATAGTGTTTCTTGTTTTACAAGAAGGAACTCTTTTTGCCATTTACCTATTCGCTGCTTCACCTGGTCCTCCTCTTTCCCGTTGTGATCCGTGACTGGGGAGCTAACATATGCTGGCACTTTCCTCACGTCTTCCACAGTGCGGGGTTTTAGCTTTCCATATTTTATGTCTCGGCACGCCAACTCCTAACAGGTTCCTCGGTAATGCAGCTTCCGCCCGAGTGCCCTTGAGACCCACTTCGAGCATGAATACGGTTGCTCTAAAACTTTTCAATAACCCTTTTCTGCCTCGGATAGGAAATTACAGGAGAATGCTCAATTTCAGCATCACTTCGCAATCATTCCACCTTCATGCCTTATGATCTTGCATTCTCAAATTGGTCTTACCGGCTGTAGCTGATTGCCCAATGCTTCACAATGGGGAGGGAAATATAACACATTTCCAGGAGTGAACATAGATAATTTTGATCCGTGGTCAACTCCAGTGGTGCAAAATCTTCAAAGCTGTTATCTGTTCTAAAAATACCACCCAAGTAGTTCATTTCTAAATAGTACATCCTGTTTGAAATGTGGATTACCTGGTAAGCCTGTTGGTGCCATTTGTAAAAGGACATTAGCATTAGCCTAAGTCGTTTCTCAGTATATATTTGTTTTATCACAGAATATTTTGAGCTACTTATTGTCACTCATTTTATTCACATTGTTAGTCTAATTTCCCTCCTTCAACGTGTATCTATTTTTGTTGTTCTCTGTTTCTTTCCTTTTTAAAGAAACAGATAAATCGAGCTAACGGATACTCAAAAGAAGCTTTCTCTAAATCTCAGGTCATTTCTTGGGGCTCCTGTAATATTTTCCAATTCAAGTAAATCCTATCCACTTTCTTCCTAGAAATCTCATCATTCCAATAAAATAACAATATACGGTCACTTGTTTTAATATTTGACATCCGGCTTTTAAAATGAATGGTCCAAAAGGGAAGAGATTTTCTTATTCAAAAATGAATCACCAGCTCCTAGGCCAGTGGCTTGAGTATTACAGTAGGCATTTCATAAATAGTCATTTAATGAATATGAGTCTGTTCTTTTATTAATTTTATCAACTGCTATTTGACTGTAATTATAATTTAAAAAATGAGACTCTTTGGCCTCATAACTGATAAGGAGTGTTTCTTTGCTGATAAGTGTACTGTCTCCAAGTAGGGAAATCTGCACGTAAATAGAGCTTTTGAAATCCAAATTTCTATGGTAACAGCCCTTGCTTGTTGCGGCCTGTTATGTGGATACTATAGCTGTGCATCTTACACTGGAGGGAGCTGAAATCACAGACAAATTCTGGCTCTTGGGGTCTATGCTTTCTTATAGACAACCCCTCTTTGTTAGTATATTCTTTCTTCAGGTGGCTTACAGCACAATTGAGTGTGATTAGAGCACTTAATCTATTTGCTATAAGTGATTAAGTTGCTGCTTGATTGTGTTACAGGTTCATCCATTTACTGTGATTAGATTGTTGCTGGGAATATATGGATACAATCAAGCTTCTACTGTTGTTGAATTCCTTGGGGTAGTTCTAAGTTTCCCCACACAATCTTTTGTCTATTCCTTAGGGTATGCCTTTTCTACAGATAGCTAATCTCATCTATTATGCTTGAATCTTCCTCATTTTATTCCTGGAGGGCAACTTTATCTCACATTCCTGGGTGACTTTCCTGTCTGCTCCAGTACTTCCCATTCCTGGCAGTGATGTGGGACCTGTAAAGATGCCTACTCCTTTTCTTTGCCACTCTTTTTTCCCCATACCAGAAGAGTGGTGGCAGAAATCTATTCATATATAATGCCTAACACAACAAGAGAGCTTTTGGCAAAATTTCCATTAGAGCTTGAAATACTAAGTTGACTTCAATGTCTTCAGTAGGGGAGCACAGTAGGCAGAAATGCAGTTAAAAATAATTTGGTTTCTGGTTGCTCAATAATTATATATAAGAGCATATGCACAGCTTAGTTTGGATCAACTACATCAGACTCACTTTCCTAGAGAGACCTACTGTCAGATGACAACTCCGAATCTGCATCCCCTCTGTTTTCCTAGTCACAGCCATGAGAATCTGGACACTGATAAGCTCAGCTGTACTGCCAACTCCAGTCTACTTGGTTGACTGTGTTTGTTTTTTTGTGATGTCATCAAAACAACTGGATAGTTTTGTTTATTTGACTTTACAGTGTCTCCTTTTGTGGATAAACAAGCAACCTCTTGTATCACTAAAACCAAATATAAGAAATTTCTCTGTGCCACACTGAGAGCGTTGTAGTGCAGCTAGACATCATCTAAATGTTTTTCCCCGAAAACTCAGGAGCATACACATCTTATGGTAAATATTAGTAATTGAAATGCTTCTAGCTCTGAATAATGGCCATTACCTCCCTCATATACCATTAAATTTTTTTAAATCATTGAGGGTCCTAGTTTTCTAGGATTATTTACATTTCTTCTGCTCAGGCAGGCCAGTTCAGAACCTAGTTGCTTTAGGACTGTATCTAATTGCTTTAAAAGAAAAAAATGCAGGCTTACAAATATAAATACATATGAAATATACTTTAATTTTATTTTCTCAACTAAAAAAAATGTAATCTCTTGATACAAGCTAAGGAACTTAACTGGAAATGGAAAAAAAAACCCATATGTACATATAATTTATTATATACTTAGTTCAAAAATAGCTTTTCAGATATATAGAACATCAGTGTTCCTAAAAGAGTTTGCCATTCTTTTCATCTATATGAGTGACCATAGTATGCATATTGCAGAGACCAAATGAATACTTTGACATCTCATGAGATACTTGTAAGATACAGTAACATCTGTGCTTGAAACCAGATATGTAACAGTCTCCTATAAGCTGAACATTGTGAGATAAGGAAACATGTTTTCTATGAGCTAAAATGTAGGTCCCCAAGAGCAGACCCTACATTTTTACAATTTACCTTGGGGATGAATTTCTACCCTCCTAAAGATGAAGGTCAGATGCTAAGCCTATTTACTTTGTGCATTGTTTTAATGAAGACGATTTGTTTAACAAGACTTTTGGAAGTAAAAGCAGAAATGGGAGGTTGGCAGAGAGGTTATTCACTGGCATTCACAGTGGCGAGAGAAAGAAAACACTGAAATTCCAGGAAACTGCAAAAAGCAGGGATGAAGCATCAAACTATAAGGGCCTCTCCTTTTCATTCATTTGTAAAGTCATCCCTTTATTATAATATAGAATATAAACTTGTATTCATTTAAATAATATTTAGTTTATTCAATATTCTTATGATTAATGTTTATATCAATAAACATATGGTAAGTACCCTGCCTAGAGCTAGGCATTTTCTATTTAGCCCTCAACACATTTCTTGGCATATAATTAGTTCGAGTAGTACATGTTAAATTACACTAAGCAAATAAAATTTATAGAACCTAACTGGAAATTAAGTGCCTTAGACTGTTACTTGTTATGAGACTATCAAGAGAAGAATATAAAAAAGCTAGAAGCACAAAGCCACTGAGAGTTTAAAAACTGGATGAAGCCATTAAAGATTACAGAAAAGATCAGAAATTTAGAACTTGAAAAATGCAGAGGTAATAGAGTAAAGCAACACAACTCTAGATCTTCTGAAATTCAGAGATTAAAGATTTAAGAAGGCTATACATAAGGTGATGTTAAGACTGGATATTGAAAATGATTAAGATATAAATATGAATTTTAGCATAGAAAAGATTCTGCTATATTAGAGATGTTCAGAAGTGGATTCCGGAAAAAGGCAGAGGAGAAATAATAAGTTCAAGTCAAGGATAATTCAACTATTTTAGATTCTTGAAAACAATATAAAAATGAAAAAATCTGAAGGGGAAAAAAAGAACAAAAGCAAATTATTGTCTAGGATAACTGGAAAGTACACTCCCATTTTTAAAGCATGTGTAGAGAATTCACATAACATTCAGGAAGATGGCATTTAAACTAAGGAATAAAAAATCTAAAATAGGTTTGAAACTGGTATCATTATTGAATACTATCATCAGAATTTAGTAGGACATCCAAAATTAGGCTTAACTTACAAAAGAATAGTTTAAGATTCAGAAATATGTTTTTTAAATTGTAGTTAATGCCCTCAAATGTTGGTTTTTTTGGAAAGAAAAGCAAACATATGAGCCAGACAGAATGTTACTATTGATGGTTCTCCTTTTGATTAAAGTCTTTATGACTTGACTTTAGTGTCGCGTCCGTCTCGACCAGCAAGAAAGACACGACCCGAAACTCTTCTTCAAGCGGTTTATTCAGGAACCCTTTACAGCATAATGAAGTCTCCTTCTTCCCCAGCCCGCGCAGCGCCTTATAAGCATCTCTTCCGCCAATCAGGAGATCAGGTGTAGTGGCCTACCATTGGTCCACGCAGCAACCAAACTGTGCTTGAGTCAGCCTAGTACCCCGCAAGGAGTCATGTGGCAGAGGGAGCGCGCGCCATCAGGAGGAAAGAGAACGGAAGCCGGCGCCATCTTTTAGGTGTGGCACCAGCGTGGCTCTCCACACTTTAGTAAATATATTTCTTCTGATCTTTCCAACTACAATGTGTTAATGAAAGAATATGCTATCAAAACTAAAAACAAAGGGCAGGAGATTTAGCTCAGTGGTTCCAGCACCTGCCTTGCAAGCACAAGGGCCCTGGTTCAATCACCGCACATACACCAATGCTGGTGTGGAGACTCATGCACACCAGCAATCAGCACCACTTATCACAGTGCCAGGCGTGGTGGTGCATACCTGTAATCCCAGCATTCAGGAGGCAGAGCCCAGAGGATTGCTGTGAGTTCCAGGCTCGCCTGGGCCACATAGTGAGCTCAGGGCCAGTCTGAACTACAAAGTGAGAACCTGTCTCAAAAAAAAAAAAAAAAAATATATATATATATATATATATCCAAACAATTTTCTGATATATTACAATCTTAACACTTAGAATTATTTTTCCAGATTTCATTAATTATAAAATGGAAGTCACTATAACTAGTGCCTTAATGACTGGAGCTGTAAAATATATCCTGGAAATTTAAATGATTTATTAAACCAGCAGAATAGCTAAGATATTCCCATTAGCTGAAAATATGATTGAAGTGAAATATTTAAAGAAAAAAAAAGTATATTTCGACTAAGTAAAATCAAAGCACTAATAATTGGGATGGGTAGATCCTTTCCTTTTCCTTTCACATGAAAATATCATCAACATAACATTTTACTCTGCTCCATTATAAAAATAACACAACCTTGTATCGTGTTGTATATAGAAACAACAGGAAAAATCAGAAACTGATTGCTTGCTGGCTTACTAACAGTCATCAGAAGAAATAGATTGATCATAGGTATTTTATGATATTTGGGTTTCTTCCTAATGATAACTTATGTGTATGATACTATTCTAAGAAATAAAAAATAGATGGATAGGTAAATAAGATACTCTATCCATAGGTTATGTAATTATGCATAATTTTTACTTTACATTTTGAGTATTCTGAGGGGTGAATGTTTTATGTCTTTTCTGATGTTTCCTCTTACATTCACACATAAAAATAAACAAAAATATAAGCACATATGTGTCTGCATGTGACAATATTTTAGGGACTTCCAGAACCAATTACTTATTCAAGATATGATTTTGGTGGCATCTATCCAGTCTCTCTATATAAGCTATTACAATTGAACTCATATATTAGCTATTATAATTGAACTCATATTTTACGCATGTATAGAAAAAGTAAGTTTTTCTCATATTCCTTTCAGTTATGTGGATAACAAGATATAAAGCCAATAATCTCCAAGACTTGTTTTCTTTGCTGACTTATGTTCTACATGCTGCTAGTTTCTCTGTAATACAAGCCAAACCAAGCGTAGGGTGCTCGGTGTTGTTTGCTGGTGTTGGAGCCACTTACCTATGTGGACCAGGTAGTTACTCCAAGAAATCCACACAGAGTGGGTAGATATCACCAAAGATGACTGAGCAATTTAAGCCCATCATCCCTGATTGCTAAACCATAGCTTGGTGAAATCCACTTATTATGTTTTAGTGCCTGTGACTCCAACTTGGCAAAAAAAAATCACACAACAGATATCACTTAAATTTATTATTAAGCAAACTCTTCATATCTCCTAGTAGTAATGAGTTATTTTCATAATTCATCCATTTTTATTTTATTTTCATTGTCTTCTCTCCTCAAATATCAAACCTTTAAAAGCCAAAAAAAAAGGACATCTTCACTTTCAGTTTATATTGCTTGCTAAAGAAACAAAAGCAAACTGAAGGAACCTTCCACAAGCTTCCTTTGCCTGTGTTTAGCATGTCAAATCTATTAGTTCACTCCTTCCTTCCTGAAAAATCTTTCCTTAGGGACATTTAATTAATAGTGGTTTTTAAATTGTATAAAAAAAGTCTCTGTTGGGCTGGGCATTTAGCGCAGTGGTTCTGGCATCTGCCTTGCAAGGTCAATGTCTCTAGATATACACCTGGTACCAGGTACTACAAGGTGGATGTGGTGAGACACGCCCATAATCTCAGCAATCAGGCACCACCCACCACAATGCCGAGTGTGGTGTCTCATGCCTGTAATCCCAGCACTGAGGAGGCAGAGGCAGGAGGACTGCCAAGAGTTCGAGGCTAGCCTGGGCTACACAGTGAGCTTAGGGCCAGCCTGAACTTCAAAAACAAGACCTTGTCTCAAAAAAAAAAGAAAAAAAAAGTATCTGTTGATGATTTTAAAACATAGTAAATAATTTGAAAATGTAACCTTTTGTATCTCATAAAATATTTATTACTCTACCATAAGTACTGTGATTACATATCTTTGAGATCAATGATTAACTAAATATCCTATTGTATTACAAAGGTAAAATGTCAATAGCTTAAAGTAATTTTATATTGTCTCTAGCACTGCAGGTCAGAAAATTATGTAATGGACTACACTGGCCTCATTGTTCTTTATATAGTTTCTAGACAGGTGCATATATTTGAGGTTTGTTTGGAATTATTTTCCCTCAACTGGCATCACAGAATAAACCTGATATATTTTTTAAATACATCATGCATAAACTTTCTAAGAACCGACTTTTCATACTTATCTCTCAGAGAGTAGAGTACATACCCTTGCCCACCGGTCATGAGTGCTGACCTGCATGCACCTCATGACTCATGATGTACACGTGCCTACTGTGCACTGATGTGATGAGTGAGAAGGGATTGAAACCTGAGTCATAAATGAGTGGCCAGGGAGATGGTGAAACTGAGACTACTGGAGAACTTTTTAGCTGTACCTAGAGAATAAAATTCTGCTGCTGAATAAAGCAGTGCTCAGTCAAGGAGAAAGGTATTCTTTTCTTTTTCTTTTTTCATACTTTATTTGGTCTGAAGAGGCTCTTATTTTTCAAGAGTGGTGTATGATAACTTAGTTTGGCATTCTCTTCACGAGAGAAAAGATTCAGTAGCAATATCAAGCTGGTTGCTTATTGCTCTTCAGTGCATAGCATACCCTGACCAATCTATTTCAAAGGACAATACTCCAGGCATAACATATGAAGCAAAGGTAATGTGGCAATTTGATTTTCAAGCAGCTCTTCACAGGAAGCATGGTTAAGCAAGAGCAGCATGTTACAGTCAGCCCTTGTAAAGGCATTATATCAAACCTTCTTAAGTAACAGTTCTAAGTTTCAGGAAAACAAACCTTATCCCTGTTTTCTTATCTACAGCATTCAGTTCTTACATTCAACTCTTCCACCTTTCTTGAGAAAGAGTTGATGCCCTTAGACTACAAGTTGGGGAAAGGGTCCTTATTTCATGGGGTCACACCTCCTTAAGAGATTTGGGGCAGGGATCTCAGTCTGCTCCCACCGGTATAACAGTAACATCTTAGACTGAATAATTCATGAACAATAAAACTATCTTGCTCACAATTCTGAAGGTTGGAAAGTCTAAGATCAAAGTGCTTGTAGATTCTGTGACTGGTAAGAGCCTCACTTCTGCTTTGAAGTGGGCTACTTTTTGTTCCATTCTCAAATGCTGCAAGAGCAAAGGAGATCCTTTCAACTCATTTTATAGTGGCACTCATCCCTGTGGAGCCCTCATGACTTAATCAAGTCACAAAAAGGCTCTACCTCTCCATTCTGTGAGGATCTGACCTATGAATTTTGAGGGACGTCAATGTTCAGATCATAGCAGAAGTTTTCTCCTGTTCTTTCAGATGTGAAGCCCGGTGACATGTATTGTAAAACTCATCCCCAAGCAAAAGAATATACAGAGCTAACTAGGTATATGCAGTGATTATCATTCACTGTTTCAGACATTGCAAGGACAAAAATAAGGTATTACAAAGAATTTTACAGGAAGGAACCACTGTCTAAGAGCAAAGCATGATTTATTTTTAACACTCAAGAACTAAACTTTTTCAATCCCTTAAAGATTATCTATCATCTATCTACCGCTCTTGTCTAATCTATTTGTCTGTGACAGTAATTCAAGGAAAAATAACTCAGAGCAAATTCTGATGCCTTGCTTTCAAATTCAGAATAATTTTCTGAATGTTTTGAGGATAATCAAAACATTTGCATCTTCCTTTCTACCATCAACCTCTAGTTCAGATCACTGTCATCTAACATCATTGTGATTTCTCCACTGGGACAAACATCCCTTTGGCCTTTCATATCTGCTTCACTCTGCCACATGGTCCCTGAGAACGTTTTTGGCTTACTTTGAACTTTTCTATTAAGTTTCAGTTCAACACCCTCAATCTTCTACTTATTGCTTGATGCATTCCTACATCCATCTAATAAGACCTCAATACCTACCCCTTCAGTTTGGTGCAGCAGTTTCTTAAATATTTTAGTATAAAAATCCATTACAGGCTTAAACATCATTGACAGCAATAATGTTTACGTGTGTTACATTTATTTATTTTTATAAACCCCAATACATGTTGACAAAATGAATATTTTGTGGACAATTGTATTTTCAAAACAAAACACAAATGTGACACTCTACATTTCTGCCAGTTTCCTTAATGGCTAGTTTAAGAATGCTGGGTTCTCTTTGCTGCTGTTGATCACAGTGTTTCAATGAGTTCTTTTGATTGACATTTCTAAAGGAAATTCAGCCTCAAATAGCTATGTGGTTGGAAAGAGTATTTAAATTGCCTTTTTGGGAAATTTTCTATATTCTTCTTTGTTTTTACACTAAAAGTTGACAAGTAGAAACTGAAATCATATCAATGAACCAATTTTACTATGTTAAATTGAAATTCACTGTCTATCTACACTCTGGTCTATTTTCTTCATCCATAATATGGTACTATCATGTATTGGATATTTGAAAAATATTAACTGATTATGTAGCTCCTATAAATGTTGATGATTTCATTATAGTAGCTGGTTGTATGTCTCAGTAGATGTGAGGCACAGGGAACAATCTTTGTGTTTACTCAGTTAGTATGACAAAAGGCAAAGTATCTGCACACATGCAAACATGTCAAACCGGAATTTTTACCCACATAATCCTCATCTAGCAGGCTTTGAGTTTATTTACCTGAGCATCACAAGGGTTAAAATAGACACATACCACTCTTCTGTTATGAAAACATGTATTTCACCATAATGGAATGTGGATGTGTCTCATAGTAGCTACACGTGGGAAAAGCAAAAAACCATTTGTCCATTTATCCACTATGTAGGTGAATGACAAAGTGGTACAAGAGCTGCAAAGGAGCAATAGGTAACTTCTAGCCATGAAATTCTCATTCTTAAATTTATGTGCATTTAGGATTTATGGTTGTTTTATGTTTTCTTTTGATTTCTCTGGTAGAAGTAGCCCAGTTCAGTACAATGACACATGAAAAACCTGATTTGCATGTTTTTGAGGAGGTAAAAAGTGAATCACCTAATTACTCATGCATGGATTATGAAGATGATAATTATTTTGAATCTGATCATATAAGCTCAAATTCCTGTGACAGTGAAATGGAGCAAGAATCGACTGTTACAGGGAAGGCAGAACTTCTTGATTCAGATGATGAAGAAAACAGCAGTGTGAATAACTGCTTGACTAGTTGAGATATTACAAAACTGCCACACACAAAACAGAACAATCCAATGTCATTGCATCTTGCAGAATTTCATGGTTGTAGGGGCTTCAGGCAGTGGATGCCTACAAACAGTCAAAATATAGCATAAAAACTTAAGGCCTTATAGCTGTGAAGACTTATTATGCTTTCAATTTAGAAATTTATCCTGGAACTCAACCACCAGATCCTTATTCATGTAGTAATAAAATAAATGCTGTTAACAGATGTGTTCCTCCCATCTCCCAAACTAACCAGAATGTGATATTCAACAATTGGTTTCTGAATTTCCAAATGATGTTTCATTTGCTAACAGAGCACAAATTAACCAGCAGCACAGGAATTGAATGGAGGAACAAAGCATATATTTCAAGTAAAATATTGCAATTTCAAAACAAACAACTGTAGAGAACAGTTTTTGGACTCCAGAAAGATCTACCTTGACCTCATATATGGCAAATGAAAACACATTGGTACTGTTGATGTCACTATTGCACCAGGATAGAAATACTGACTGGGAAACCTTGACAAAATGAAGGCCTGACACAGAAACTTTCTATGACAGAAAAGGTGGAGTAGATGATGTTGATGAGCTGGGCAGCAACTGTGACGTCACTCAAAATGCAAAGTGTTGGTCAACAGTTAATGGTTGCACCTTACTCCACCCCAAACATATTGTGCAATAGTTTTAAAAGAAAATAGCAAGGTTTCAGTAGAAATATCCTAAACGTATCCTAATGAATGTGGGTATTATATATCCATATTTTTGTGCCTTCATGACAGAATTTATGTGATGCTTCACAGTTTACACTGATTATTGCTTACTACACAAACTAGTTTTGGGGAAAAATTATATTTTTTCATATTTTTCAATAAGTAAAGAAAAGCCTATTATAATTTATTAAATTTCTTTTATTACAAATAACACTTATTATAAAATTATACCACAGATCAGTTTGGAATCATTTAACACAAAGGCTCTTGAAATAAATTACACAATAACTCTCCATAATGACAAAATTTCCTA